>JANPWX010000612.1:0-84875 GCA_024734555.1 Trochalopteron elliotii
GAGCACATGGCTGCTGGTCCTAGAGACTCCCAGTGCTGCTCTTTCTCTGTATTCAGTCTTTTGTTGTATTTTGTTAAGGTTTAATAAACCTTTGAGATTTTAAAAGTGAGCATCGTGTCTCACAAATGGGACTCATCTGGCATATACATCTCGTCTCCCTGCCCCAGGAGTTTTCCAGAAAGATGCGCACCCCGCTGTAAGCTCAGCAGCTCAATCAATTCTTTCTGGGAACATTGGTGATTGCAGGTTGAAACCCGGGGACAGCGGAATACTGAATAATGAGAAAGGAGTGGGGGAACGTGAGGACCATCCTCATAATTGTTTTCGCCAGATTGTTCATCCATAATCCGGGTGTACAAACATCAGCTCCAGACAAGTCGTACACAAGTTCCTGGTCTTTTGGAGCTTCTGGATATTGGACAGTCAGACACATAGGGTCGCATGTGACAGAGATAAGAAAAAGCAGTGGTGTGAGGCTGCCAGAAGTGGGAACCATCAAGCGGCAGGGTCCGGGATTTCCTGAGCGCAGACAGAGGGCAAAGAGTTATACGTTTCCTGAGCAAGAAACACCAGCAGGAGCTGGCCAGTGTAAGTCGTGGCCAGTGGGGACCCAGCACAATTTTCACCAACCCAGTGTGAGGGTTGAGAATTCTGGATGTGCAGGGGTCTTGTAAACCGCAGGGCTCGCTAACTCAGCAGCACTAGGTGTGGGTCATGTGTGGCACTACCAAGGGTCAGAGGTGGACTCGGTTGTGCGGGGTCTCAGAGGCCTCAGGTGGGAACCCACATGGGTGATGGCTGGCAGGGACCTGGCACAGCAGCTCTCAGCGCCTGCTAGCCCAGTGGAAGTGGCAGGGGTGTTGCTGAGGATCGGGTGCTGACCCAGTGGCAGGGTTCTCAGACCAGAGCACCAAAGCCCAGTGCTGTAATCTCCAGCACCACCAACTCGGCTAGTAGGGGGGTGGCAGTTTGGAAGCGTGGGGCATGGCTGCGTGCAGCGTGACCGGCAATTGAGGCCTCTTGGCGAAAGCCCCGGTGCTGTAGGCTCCCCTATGCGAGGCTGCCCACAGCAGCTCAAGGGTACTAAGAACAGCAGCATCCAGTGGGGCTGACCTGGGAGCACCAGGCTGCGGGGAAAGGAAAAATGAGCATATCATGAGAAAACTCTTCCAGAAAGAAAAGGACCTGAGGGTCTATGAGAAAGAGCAAAAAGGTGTAAAAGACTAGGGATGTCAGGGGCTCTACCTCCTGGGGACAGAATACCACCAGGAGCCCTTGATAATCTTCAAAATAGGTCCCCAGGAGGAAGACTTTGAATCTCTAGTAGACACATGGGCTGAAAGAACTTGTGTTTATAAAATTCTAAAGGGGCTTGAAAAGAGTCAAGATACCATGCAAGTAAGTTGGTGCAATAGGGGAAGAAGGGCTTAAAGCATTAGTTATAAAGCAAGTAAACTTTGAAGGGACAAATAAAATAGGAATAGGTGATGTTCAATTAGTTCCAGAAGCAGGGTGCAATTTATTGGGATGGGATCTACAGGTACAGTTGGGCATGGGGGTACTCCTAGAGGAAGGGAAAACAGCAGTGAAGCTTCTCCAATTAAAGGAGCAAGATGAAGAGAAGATTCATGCCATGATGTGGGCAAAACTAGGAAACCGAGGTAAATTAAACATCCTATAATAATAAAATTAGTTGATGAAAACCATCCAGTTTGAGTATGACAGTAACCACTCTCCCAGGAAGGGAGGCGATTGTTGCAGCTGGTGTTCCAGAAGTTCCTTGAAGGAGGGACTTTAGAACAATGTATGTCTCCTCATAATACACCCATATTGCCAGTAAAGAAGTCAGACGGAACTTAGCAGCTTGTCCAAGACTTGAGGGAAGTGACTAAAACAGCAGGGAATCAATACCCAGTAGTGCCCAACCCTATAGTATTATTGAGTAATATTCCCCCATCACACCAGTGGTTCAGTGGGATAGACCCGAAAGATTCTTTTTGGGCTTGCCGATTAGCAGAAGAAAGTAGGGATGTATTTGCTTTTGAATGGGAGGACCCTAATTCAGAAAGAAAGCAACAACTTCGGTGGACAAGGTTACCTCAGGGGTTTTCTGAATCCCCAACCTATTTGGTCAAGAACTAGGAAACGTACTACAACTCTTCTCCGTTGCACCTGAAATAAAATTTATCCAACATGTAGATGATTTGCTTCACTCAGGACAGGAGGAAAAGGAAGTCTGAGAATCCACCATAGCATTACTGAATTTTCTGGGAAACCAAGGACTTTGGGTATCAAAAGGAAAACTCCAATTTGTAGAGTGTGAGGTAAAATACCTAGGACATGTAATTTGTCCAGGGACCCAGCAACTGAACCCTGAAAGGATTACGGGGATAGTCTCAATTCCACAGCCGAAAACTAAGAGGGAGGTTAGAAGGTTCTTAGGCTTGTTGGAATGTCGTAAGCTATGGATTGAGGGACACACTCAGGCCGTCAAGTTCTTGTATGAAAAGTTAGTAGAAGAGGAGATTAGGTAGGAAAAGGAGAATGAGCAAAAGTTTGAAGATTTAAAACAGAAATTAGTCAGTGCACCAGCATTGAGTCTTCCTGCCTTAGACAAACCTTCCTATCTCTTTGTGGATATAGAAAAAGAGGTAGCACATTGCGTACTGTCCCCGGACTGGGGAGGATCCAGGAAACCAGTGGCCTATTTATCAAAACTGCTTGATGCTGTCAGCTGGGGGCGGCCAACCTGCATTCAGGCAGTAGCAGCTACCACCCTACTAGTGGAAGAAAGCAAGAAATTAACCTTTGGGGGAAAATTGAAAGCATGCACCCCACACTCGGTTAGAAGTATCCTAAACCAAAAGGCTGAGAAATGGCTTACCGACTCTCAAGTGTTAAAGTATGAAGCCATTTTAATAGATAACAATATGGAGCTAATTGTGGATAACCATCTCAGTCCTGCCCAGTTTTTGTATGGGGAACCATGGGAAGGACTAGTGCATGACTGCCTAGAGGTTATTAATTATCAAACTAAGGTAAGAGAGGAGCTAACGGATCAACTGCTCCAAGGGGGAAAACGATCGTACATCAATGAGTCTTCAAGGGTAATCCAGGGACACCAGGTGTCAGGGTACCCTATAATCGATGAAGCGTTGGTAACCTTAGAAAAGGCAAAATGACCTTCCAATTGGTCAGCCCACGCATGTGAGCTATATGCCATAAAATGAGCTCTGGATGTATCAACACAAGAAAGAGAAACAGTGTATACAGACTCAAAATATGCCTTTGGGGTAGTGCATACTTTTGGAAGGATTTGGGAAGAGAGAGGACTATTAAGTTCAAAGAGAAAGGGACTGGTTGACAAAAAGCTTATTTGCAAGGTATTAGAAGCCTTACAATTACCAGAAGAAGTGGCAGTGGTACATGTTAAAGTACACCGAAACAGGGTTCCTCTGGAGGCAAGGGGAAACAATTTAGCAGATTTGGAAGCTAAGGATGCAGAGTCAGGATGGAAAGGAGTCAGGGATGGAAAAATTAATGATAGTGTTAACCCTCACAGGAGAAATGCAAGAAATCCCCGTGTTTAGTGAGACAGAAGAAAGAGAGCTCCTTGGAACAGGAGCGAAGAAAGATAATGCGGGGAAGTGTAGATTACCAGATGGGAGACAATTGTTAAATAAACCACTTGCCAAGAAATGCTAGAAGGCATGCATGGTACAGCACATTGGGCTACCCAAGCACTGAGCGATGAATTCCTAAGGGACTGGGCTGCAGAAGAATTTTGGGAATAGCTCAGCAGGTAACTGAATGATGTGTAATATGTCAACAAGTAAATAGGAGAGTCATGAGAAGAACACCCAAAGGAGGACGGGAACTATCTTTACAGCCCTTTCAGAACATCCAGGTAGACTTAACTGAGCTTCCCCAAGTACTACAGTGGAAATTTTTACTAATGATAGTAGATCACTTAACCCGTTGGGTAGACGCAGTGCCCACTGTTAAAGCCAATGCTAGGACTGTAAGTAAAACCCTCCTGGAATCAGTAATTCCCCAATATGGGATGGTGAATAAGATTGATCCAGACCAAGGAACTCATTTTACATCTAAAATATTATAGCAAGTTGTTCAAGTCCTGGAAGTAAAATGGGAGTTACACACTCCATGGCATCCACAGACTTGTGGTTGTGTTGAAAAGATGAATCAGACTCTTAAAAGAACTTTGGTTAAGCTGATGGTAGAAACTGAAATGTCATGGATAAAATGCCTCCCTTTAGCTCTGTTAAGAATTAGAACCTAACCACGGTCAGATCTAGGAGTCTCATCCTATGAGATGATGTTTGGACCACCTTTTTTGATCTTGCCACAGAAAGTTGCCACCTACGAGAACGGGGAAGCCAATGCCAGGAAATATGTCTATTGTTGTGGTGCACCCCCGACACACGTGTGGGTGTTTCCATTTTGGGAAAGGAGTTTCAGTTTCACCCCTGACTCTCAAGGAAGAAGACCCAGAACTTTCTGTTCTGCGCTCATCGGAATTGGCCCAGTGCAAGCACAGGGGTACTGGCTGGATCTTTGAAATGTACCTCAAAACTTGTAGCTGTTTCTATTGGGCAGCAAGCCAAAAAATCCTGCTAAATCATTAAGTACATAAGAAAGAGCACAAAGGTCATTGGTGCTTTTTGGGTGCCTTAGCAGGTGCTAGAGGCTTCTCTGCACTGTGCATGGCTTTTGCGTTTGTTTTGTATCATCTGTTATTTTCTGCCTTAATTAAAACCCTTTGCTTTTCAAAGCCGTCTCACAATTAATTACTTTAAAGCCATTTCTGGGAGGTCGCAGGTCAGACCTCAGAGCCTGGTACATCTTTGTGGGGCTTAAAACACACTGGCCACCACACAGCCTGTATCAGTGTATAGCACAAACCTTAAAAGGGCTAAGGCGTAAAGGAGTAATTCCACAAACTACCACCCTGGATTTCAAAATTCATAATATTAATCCTGGAAGTGGGGTAATGATCAAGTCATGGAGAGATCAGCCTCTAACCCCTCAGTGGGAAGGTCCTTTCCAGGTATTGCTCACCACTGAACCAGCTGTGCGAACCACAGAGTGGGGATGATCTCATGCCAACAGAGTTAAAGGCCTGATGGAAGAGCCCAAAGAATGGACTATAACAGTCTCCAGACTGGCTGAGACAAGACTGACTCTTAAGCAGAGACTGAGTAATAACCAGAGAAGCACCAGGACATGTGAAAAGTAGAATCAAGCTTCCACCAGCCAGCTCGAGGACTGTTTCAAGTAACACTTTGGGCAGGGAGTTTGAACTGTATCAGTTATTAATGTAATTGTTCTGCTTTAACAGATGGAGATTGCAAGCATCTGTTGAGGGGAGGTACACAGGGAACCATAGGGGGTGCTGGGGTGGTTTGCTTAGGAACTAACAAGTGGAGTAAGACAAGAAATAGAGGACAAGACCAGGTTGGCCCCTGTGTTTGCCACTGAGAAGATTCTATACCCTGCTGTGGGCAGCAACCCCGTAGGCATGGTAAGGTGGGGGCAAAAAGGCCATACCAGACTTCTATCATTCCTCAACTCTCCTTTCCTTCAAAACCCAATATGGGTGCAGTTAACAATAGGGACTAGAAGGCAAGACTGAGTTGACCTCTGTACTCACCACCAAGATACACCTGCTATGGGTAGCAACCCCATAGGCATGGTAGATGGGGGTAAAATGCCATACTGGAACTCTGCGATCCCCTTTTGCTGATACCCCATTGGTCTGCTCCAACCAATTCCTCAATACGTGTGCCTAAGGAAAACCTGAGGGTTTTTTTCTGGTCCCCCTGTCCTTGCCCACATCAACAGATGCTTGTATGACTCATTCAAAAATTTTAACTTTGAGAAGTAGGAGTAGGTTATTGGAATCAAAAATGGGAGTTAATTCTTTGGGCCAAATGACTTATAGAAAAGGAGAAGGGGAGTTTGTTGTAGATGAGTAATGAGATGGTTGGCTCTCACAATTAAGGGATAAATATTATACATATGTTAGAAGAAGTTTTGTAGATGTATAGTCATGTTTGTGTAATATGTCCTCCCATAGTCCTCTTTCCCCTCTCCCTTGCATTGTTGTCACACGATGGCCTTGGCAGTGGGGGCACTTGAGGAGGGCCAGCTGGTTCCTGTGGCAACACCTGACCTGCAGTCAAGATGTAACAAAGTGATCTCCACCAATGGACGGCGAAGAAGGGGTTGACTGACAAGACTTTGGGAGGGGCTCAGAGTGTAAAAGGCAAAGCATCCATTTTGTAGATGAGCACATGGCTGCTGGTCCTAGAGACTCCCAGTGCTGCTCTTTCTCCTTATTCTGTTTTTCTTAAGGTTTAATAAACCTTTTAAATTTTAAAAGTGAGTGTAATTTCTCACAGGAACAATATCCTAGGAAAGAGATGTTCAGTGTTATCATTTCAGAGATGGCATGGTGACTATCAAAATAGATTTCAGTTTCTAGATTAGCTTTAAAAACCCTGCAGAACAATTCTAGTGAAAGCAAATGCCAAGGAGTAGGTATGAAAACGTACCTGAGTTCTGCATTCAAGTGTCTTTCACCAAATCCACGACTGTAAGATTATTTCTTGCCATTTCAACGTGACATTTATATTTCACTCCCCATAAACAGGAGTAACTTACCACAGACAGCAAGTTTGGAAAGAATTTGTCGGGAAAACAAAACTAAAGCAAATAACCACATGCTGATGAGCCTGGAGTTAGAAACAAAGGATGACTCTTGGGGTTTTGATCAGATAAAAGAAATATTTGTCAGATGCCATTAAAATGAAATCAAAACTGGATCAGGTTGGTGGTTAATACACATTCACTGAGGACAGGGATTTCCATCTCATAGATGAAATGCCTTTTTTGTTTGGTTTGTTACAAAACACTCATCAATTCAATTAAGTCACTATCAAGATTATTTGATTTCAGCCTGTGGAAAACAACTACTCAAAACTGGTTGAAATAAATCATGACCAGAATTTTTTCAAAAAATCAATAGCAATAAAGTACCTGAAACAACATAATGACTTTTCATTGGGAAATGTACAATCTGTAGGTGAAGGAACATTACCTTAGGCAGTGGTTTCTCCTTAGCACAGTTGATCCCCCCAACAAAGACCATGTTGGGCATCACTGGCCTGACGTACTCGAACACAAAGTCAAACCTCAGGAGCCAAACAGCAGCAGAGTTCACGAGGTCCATGAGGGACACATCCCTCTGAAGAACTTCTGAGGAAAGCTTGAGTGCTTCTCCATAGAAATCATTGCAGTACTCTAGCTCCAGGAGGGAAATCAGGGTGTTTTCCACCCTCTGGAAAAAAGTCATGTGGTCTGAGTTGAAGCTGAAGAGTCTTGGGATGTAGGACAGAGGGCTTGGGGACTGCGGAGCTGCAAAGTGCAGGTTGCAACCAAATCCCCTCATAAAGAACACTAAGGGAAGTGAGAGATGATGGGCCAGGATGGTCCCACACATGAAGATCGGATCTGTCAGGAGGGCATCAAAGCCGCTTTGGTTGAGGAACTTCAGGGTCTCCTGGCTGCGGAACAGGTCCTTGCACTGCCCAAAGAAGGTGGTGTAAGTGTGCACATAGGCCTTGTACATTGCCCAGACATTGAGAGGGAAAGGCTTCTCCGTCAGGTGCATGGCGACATATTCCTGAAATGCACTGTCCAGCTCTTCCAGGGTCTGCGTCACCGGGTGTGTGACCACCTTGTAGGCCTGCGTCGTCTCCATGTGCCAGCTCACCTCGGGAACCAGCACCACCACCTCGTGTCCTCTCTCGCTCAGCTTCTCCACCACTTCCTGCATGCTCAGCCAGTGGCTTCCCAACATGGGCACCACCAGGAGCTTCCCTCCGTCCGAGAGGCCGGGCAGGAGGAGGAGGATGGAAATCCAGGCCCAGCAAAGCCTCAAAGCCATGTTGTTCTGATTGGAGTAGGCGCTGTGGAAGAGATTTCTCCTGCAGGTTGTAGCCTGTAGATACTTTGGAAAGCAACTGATGGGTGGATTTGTTGCACTGTCCTGTTATAATCCTCCTGTTAATGATTCACAGCTTTGAATTGTGGCTGGTTTATTTTACCTTTTCCCTCCTTACTTGGAGAGCCAAGATTTGGTTACCCTTTCAATGCTGAGTCACTGGAGTTCCTCAGTGTTTAATGAGCTCATTCTTGACCCACTACTCGCATTCCTCAGGACTCCTCATGTTTGTTGTGTCTTGTGTTACACCTTGGCCAGGACTCAGGGAGGCAACCTTGGTGTGAATCACTCCCAAGCCCACAGCAGCAAATGAAAACAGCCTCTCCGTGTTGGAGACACAGATCCCCAGGTGATTCCTCCAGAGATGGAGCAGGACATCCTCAGGACAAGGCTCAGGCTCTTGTGAGCTGGCAGGAATCTCCTCAGTGCCAAGGACACCACCAAAATGTGCTGAGAGAGTGTCATGTATTGATATAGTTTGATTTTTTGGTTAATAGAATATCGCTCTGCTAGGACCTTAAAATTCTCTGGGAAGGACGGGGACCTATTAGGGGTCAGGTTTTGGATTGACATGCAGTTCTGACCACTCAGAAAATGGAATGTGACTTTTGGTAATAGCCGTATAAGCTGAGGCTGGGTTGGAGACTTCCTCTTTCCCCCCCGCGTCTGGCGACCAGGTAACATCGTGGGCTGGCTGAGGAGAGCCCAGCTTAGGCCCTGGCTGCCCCAGGACGGTTCGAGCCCAGCCGGGCATCCGAGAGCTCTCAGAGGAGGCAGGGCCAGCTGAGTTTTCCTTGCATCGGCTGCCGGCGGCAGGGCTGCAGTTCGGCAGGGCTGGCCGCCTGTCTGGGGCCACGGCGGGGATTGGGGTGGGTCGTGGCAGGGCCGTGCCCCGGCCGCCGGAACCCCTGTCCCGAGGGGAGGATGGGATCTCTCCCCCCCACCCTACACTGGGCCTTACGGAGCCCTGCCAGCAGCTCACGCCTTGGTAATGAGGGGTGGAACACAATGTATCCATCAGCCTCCGCCGCTCTGGCGTGGTTTTGAAACCTTTGCAGCTGCCGCGGCAGAGATCACCTGAACACCGCAGGCCTGCGCAAGCTTTAACTCTTTCCTGACACAGCTTGAGACTTTCTTTAACCCTTTTCAGAGATGAGAGAAAAGGCCAAATTGGAGACATGTAAAGGGACAACATGGAAATCTCAAAGTCAGTAAAGGAAGAATGACTTTTGAGTGATAGAGATGTCAAGTTGCCTTGGTTCTAGGCTGAAAATCTCCTATGGGTAATGGTAACAGTCTGTAGTATGAATATGCTAGAATAATCCTTTCAATCGTGGACAATATGAATTGGGGAGATGATTTGTGGATTTGAGCGAAGGTATCTGTGATGGACTGAGTAAATATTGAATTAGAAGCTGTGATTTGGGTGATCCCATGAGAGGTTTGAACAGAGAGAGATGAGAAGAAGCCCTCTGCCAGAGAAGAAGTGAGAACACCATCTCTATTCCTTGAGTTGGAAAAATCCTTTGCCTTTGAAACTGCTCATTTTTAAAAGGTTCCACCCCAATCTGTGAACCTACGACCCATAAGTGTGGTCATGGTGTCATGGGTTGAAACAGCATCTCCCTGCTAAGACCTTGGAATTCTATAGAAAGGACAGGGACTTTTAAGTAGTAGAGATGATGAGTTGCCTTGGTTCTAGGCTTAAAATCTCTTATGGATTTTGGTAACAGGATAACCTTTTAAATTGTGGACAATATAAATTGGGGAGATGATTTGGGGATGTGAGCAAAGGTATCTGTGATGGACTAAGTGAATATTTTTGTGCCCCCATGAGAGCTTGAACAGAGAGAGATGAGAAGAAGCCCTCTGCCAGTGAAGAAGTGAGAAGACTATCTCTGTTCCCTGAGTTGAAAAAGATCCTTTGTTTTTTTTTGAAACAGCTCATTTTTAAAAGGTACCACCCCAGTCTGTGAAATCCATGGCCCATAGGTAGTCATGGGAAAGGCTGCGTGATATGGGGAAGTTCCACAGATGCAGATTTTCTGGACGAGCTGCTTTTGTGTGAAAGTTACCAAACCACAGGAGTGATTTCTCTCTCTCAAAGACTGAATGAAAGACTGTTTTATACGTGATACTGACCTGGAGTTCTGAGTTTTGCCTCTTTACATTGTTTATAGAAAAATGAACAGTTTGTAGTGAGAGGGTTGGTTTTCAGAAATTAATTTGTGTTGGGTTTTTTTTGTCTTTTCTTATTTTTTCCTCCTTATAGTGTATGTTAATAAAATCTATCTGTTTTGGCTTCTAAGTTGAGCCTGCTTTTGCCTTTTTCTCCCAAAATCCTATCTCTCACTTAGCAAACAAATTCAGCAAATGTAAAACCTCCACATAAATGGTACCATGACTCAGATAAGCAAACCTAAACCACAGTACATGGGAAAAGCCACATAAATATGGAAGGTTCCACAATTGCAGAGTCTCCTGGGCGGGCTGCTTTTGCGTGAGTTAGAAGCCACATACAGACTGTTTCTCTTGTGGAAAGTTATCAAACAACAGGAGAGAGTTCTCTCTCTCAAAGACTGAATGAATGAATGACTGTTTTATAAATGGTACTGACCTGGAGTTCTGAGTTTTGTCTCTTTAGAAACTTTTCTGTTTGTAGAAAATGAACAATTTGTGGTGGGAGAAAGGGTTGGTTTAGAAATTCATTTGTGGTTGGTTTTTTTTTTTTCTTTTGGTTTTTTTTGTTTTTTTGTTTTTTTTTTTGTTTTTTCCTTTTCTTAGTTTCTTCTCTTAGTGTATGTTAATAGAATCTACCTGCTTTACTTTTAAGTTGGGCCTGTTTTTGCCTTTTTCTCACAAAATCCTGTCTCCCAGATAGCAAACAAAATTTGGCAAACCAAACCCTCTACAGAGAGGCTGACCTCTGTCTAGCCCAAGTTCTCACTTTACAGAGTTGTTTCCCAACCTAGGAAACAGGCCCTCAGGTAGCTGAAAACTCCTGCCCACCAGCAATAACACCAGCACTAAATGTGTTTTAGCAACCACTGCAGCCTCAGGTTTCAGACCTGACTCAGCCAAGGAGCAGGTTCAGCACAGACGTGATTTCCCCAGCCTCCCAGCATTGCCATTGATGCCAACATTACAAATAATGCACCCCAGGATATTCAGAGCCATGCAGTCTCTATCCCTCAGGAACACAACTTCTCTCATCTCCCTTCATAGCACGGCCAATGCACCAAAATGAACTGCATGTTGTTTTCCGCAGATCAGCCTTATTTATTTTCCCTGTTTTACTATGGTCTTTAATTATTTCTACTGGGAAGGTGGCAGACAGCAGTTTTATGTCAGGATGGCTCTTCAGAAAACAAAACTTTTGAGCGTCAGAGTAGGGGAGAGGAGCTCTGGGGTAAATAAGACAAAAACACTCTCTGAAGCTTCTATTCTAAACTCTAAAAAAAAAAAAATCATAGCAACAACTACTCATTATGTTCAGATTTTTATAAAGCACACTTGGATCTGGGCAGTGGGAAGCTGACCAGTTTAGCAAACAGCATTTTCTCACAAAAAACAGATATAATTTGTGTATTTTCTGATGGCTCCCCAGGTGTTTGCTGAAGTGGGATAAGGGAGAGGGCTGGCAGGGAAATGTCCTGCCCTCCCCTCCCTCCTGCTGCAGGATCAATTTTCCATCCAAACCTTCAGCGTAAGGAATGGGTGAAAAGGCAACCCTGGGATGGGTGAAGTTAATCAGTACCTCAGTGCTGGTGAACTTGCCAAAGGCTCCCTCCTTGGCCTGGTTATCCCAGGTTATCCCAGGCAGGAAATCTGGAATTTGCTGGGTTCAAGGCAGGGCAAGATCAAAGTTGCTCCCTGCTCAAACATGAGCAAAGGGTCAGTGGGGAGGACTGGATTTGGTGCAAAGTCACCAGTTTGGGGGCAGCCCTGCCCAGAGCTGTGGAAGGGGTTACAAAATCTCCTGAGCCGAGGCAACTGGGGCTGTTTATGGAGAAAAGGAGGCTTGGGAGGGACCTTGTCACTCTGTACATCTCCCTGATGGAACATGATGTGGGATCAGGCTGTCTTGCTATATCCCAAAGTAAAGGATGAGAGGAAATGGCCTCAAGTATCACCGGGGAGGTTTAGGGTGGGTATTAAAACAAAACAAAAAAATCACTGGAAGAATGGTTAAGCATTGGAATAATTTGCCCAGGGAGGTGGTAGAGTCACCATCTCTGGAAGCATCCAAAAGGAGCCTGGATGTGGCACCTGGGGATGTGGTTCAGGGGTGATGATGGCAGTGCTGGTGTGAGGCTGGGACTGGATGATCCTGCAGGTCTTTTCCAAGCTTGATGATTCTGTCAGGTGCAGGCTGGGCCATTCCAGGCTCAGGAGGGAATTATTAGCATAGCTCCAACACACAGGCCAAGGCTGGCATAAATCCATGACTGGAGATCCCAAAATACCTCCTATAAATCCATGATAAGAGATCCTCAAGGCCCTCTAATAAATCCATGGCAGGAGATGCCAAAACCACTCTAATATATCTAAGACAGGAGATCCCAAATCCCTCTAATAACTTCATGACAATGATCCACAAGCCCCTCTGATAAATCCATGAAAGGCGGTCCCCAAACACCTGAAAAATAAATCCATGCCAGGAGATCCCAAAATCCTTTAATAAACCCATGGCAGGAGATCCCAACCCCCCCCCCCCAATATTATAAGGAAAAGGGAGGCCCAAATCCTTCTAACAAATCCAGAAAGAGATCCCCAAACTCCTTTAATAAATCTATGGCAAAAGATGTCAGACTTCTACAATAAATCCAGAGATCCCAAAACCCCTCTAATAAATTCATGACAATAGATCTCCAAACCCCTCTAAAAAATGCATGAAAGGCTATCCCCAAACACTTCAAATAAATCCATGACAGGCAATCCCAAAATCCTGTAATAAACCCATGGCAAGGGTTTGATCCCAAAACCCTTCTATTTAAGCCATGGCAGGAGATCCCAAATCCCTGTAATAAATCCATAACACAAAACAACTGTCTGTTTGAAAGAGGGAGCTGGTCTTTGTAGAATGCCAGGATGGTTTAGGTTGGAAGGGACCTTAAAGCTCACCTTAAAGGGTGGCATTCCACCCCACCCCACCCCTTGGGCAGCGACACTTTCCGCTATCCCAGGTCGCTGCAAGCCCTCATCGACTGTGTCCTGTGTTATAAATGCATATTATAAAGTTGGCTTTTTGCGAGATGTGTGCTATATGATTAATAACGTTGTGGTGAGGATGTAAGTTTTTATTTCTGCTATTAGTAAAGAAAATTAGGCATAGTGGCAGTAGTTGATACAGTATGCTTAAACTGTCTGTTTGGTCGGGATAACATCCAGTGAACATGTAAAGAAGACCCTGCTATTGATACACCAACTATCAGCATCTGCCACCTGAAGAGAGTCTGGACCAAGGCACAAGCTGGAGGTGATAATGAAGACACAGCCAAGAAACACATGCTTTAAAAAGGTGGACCCAAGGAGGGACCATGCAAAACAGTTCCTGGAATATGGAAACTAGTTCATGGAAAAATATGAATATTCAACAGACTGATGCACTAGAAAGGGTATTTCAAGAATATCTCTGATATAGCAAGGTGTGGACTTGGCTGAATGCCAAGTCACCCAGCTGGCTGTACTTTGCTTTTTTTCTATCTCCTAATTGTCTTATTTTCTATTAAACCTTTTTCTTAAAATTTACATAGAAAGTGATCCTCATTTTTCAGACCTGGAACACTTCCAGGCATGGAGGTCCCACAGATTCCTATGACACCCTCCGCTCTCACGCCGGGAAAACTACAACCCCCAGCATGCCCCGCGCGGGCCCGCGCCCTCCCCGTGGGCCGCCGGTCCCGGCACGCTTTGCGCGGCGCCACACAACAAATATGGCGGCGGCCGCGGGCCCGTGGCTGTGAGGGCCGGGCCGGGCACGGTGAGTGGCGGGTCCTGAGGGGTCGGGGCCCGCCGGCCCGGGGGAGACTGCCGGGCTTGGGGGACTGCTGGCAATGGGTTTATTAGAGGGGTTTGGGTTCTTCTGCCATGGGGATTTGGGATCTTCTGTCACAGATTTATTAGAGGGATTTGGGATCTCCTGCCATGGATTTATTAGGGGAATTTGGGATCTCCTGTCACAGATTTGTTAGAGGGGCTTGAGATCTCCTGCCATGGGTTTATTAGGGGCATTTTGGATCTCCTGTCACGGATTTATTAGGAGGGTTTGGAATCTCCTGCCATGGCTTTATTAGAAGCTTTTGGCATCTCCTACCATGAGTTTATTAGAGGGGTTGGGAAACGTCTGTTATAGGTTTATTACAGGGCTATGGGAATCTTAGGGCTTTATTAGAGGGTGTTGGGATCTCCTGCCGTGGGTTTATTAAAGGATTTTGGGAACCCCTGGCATGGGTTTTTTGGAGGGGTTTGGGATCTCCTCTCATAGATTTATTAGAAAGGTTTGGGATCTTCTGCCGTGGGTTTATTACAGGGGTTTAGGATCATTTGTCATTGATATCCCGAAGGCTTTGGGGGGATTTCCTGTCATAGATTCATTTGTTATCTCCTGCTATGGATTTATTAGAAGGGTTTGGGAATCTGATGGTTGATTAGAGAGATTTGTGGATCTCCTGTCATGGGAATGTTAGAGAATTTCGGGATCTCCTGTCGTGGATTTATTAGAGAGGTTTTGGTTTCTCCTGCCATGGATTTATTCCAGCCTGAGGCTCTGTGCTCTGAGCTGTCTCTGCTTTGTGAGAGCACTGGGCCATCCAGAATCCCTTCCAATTGCTATTCCTGTGTGGTTTTTCGGGAAAGGAGGATCCAGAAATAAAGAGTGAGGGAGGATTTGGCACTCAGGTGCCTCTCTGGAGTGGTGGGTGGGTGGGTGGGTGGGTGGTGTCTCCTGGATATGGCCCTTTTTTGGGACAAACGATCCACTCAGGAGCTGCTGGGCACCCAGGGAGGAGAAGAATCTAAATGCTAAAGTGCAACAGGCCTGACTGGAAACAGGAATGAGGGCTGGGAGACAGCTTGGAATGAGTGCCAAGGCCAGGAATTCCATCCAGCAGCTTGGGAGGAGGAGCCTGTGCAGAGATTTTAAGGCAGTCAAGGGCTGCATTCAGAGGAGGAAAAGCTGATGCAAAGTGATTTTATTTCCTATTTATGTTCATTGGGAGAGTGAAACTTAAAACCTTTCTGTTTTAATGTCTCAGATGAAGAACTCCCAGGGATTTGGAGGAGGTGGATAAGGATAATCGCAGGTAGGGGACAGTTCACTTGTAGAAATAAATAACAGCTTTGTGCAAAATGGACTTGTGGTGGGTTTGATTCTGGTGAAAAGTCTGCTCAGAGCTGTGGCAACAGAAATGCTTTGAATTCACCCGTTCTTGTTACATTACCTTGCACTTTTATGTGGATTAATTTTTAGAATGACCAGAATAAGGGGGGAAAAAATATAAACAAATTCTTCCATCAGGGCCTCCAGGTTTATCTTGGAGGATTTGAGGTGGGTGGGTTCAACTGCATTTTTTATGGTAAAGGCTTATTTTATCTCTTTAAAGGACTCTTCTGCTTTCACCATGTTTGGGGACTTATTTGAAGAGGATTTTTCCTTTATTTCCAACAATCATTGTGGGAAAGGGAAGAAATCAAAGCCCAGAGAGTCTGAGCCTCCAGCTCCCAGGGATTTCACCAACCTCAGTGGAATCAAAAATCAGGGTGGGACCTGCTACCTCAATTCCCTTCTGCAGACTCTGCTTTTCACTCCTGAATTCAGAGGTGAGGTGCTCAAAACTTTCTTAAAATAATGTTGGGGTTCATATTTTAGTGAGACTTGAACTTCTGATTATTTATTTAATAGTGAACTCAGGTGATTTTGGGGCACAGTTCACTTTAAATAAATTATTGCAGAATAAAGTCAGAGTGTTTGACATTAAAATATGTTAAATTTTTAAAGAGGGGATGTTGTCTTTTTAAATAATAATTTTTTACCAATTGCAGAGGCTTTGTTCTCCCTGGGACCTGAGGAACTTGGGACTCTGGATGACAGCCGGAAACCAGATGGAAAGGTGTTGGGAATTTTCCTGTTCATCACTGTCCAACATTGATTTGGAGGGATATGATTCCAGTTCATGAGAAACTTATGAAAATGAATAAAAACCATAAATTTGACACAGAGAGGCAGTTTGGTCTGGCTGATACTGGATCTTTCACACAGTTCTGAGCTTTCATTGCCATGAGGTTTTGCTTCAGAAATCAGATATGAAATCAGCTGAGATGTTCTCCCTTCCACCCCACCACCAAGCCCTTCAGGAGAGCTGGAGAGGGACTTGGGATGAGGGATGGAGGGACAGGACACAGAGAGTGACTTCCCACTGCCAGTGGGCAGGGCTGGATGGGATATTGGGAAGGAATTGTTCCCTGGCAGGGTGAGGAGGCCCTGGCACAGGGTGCCCAGAGAAGCTGTGGCTGCCCCTGGATCCCTGGAAGTGTCCAAGGCCAGGCTGGACATTGGAACTTGGAGCAGCCTGGGATGGTGGAAGGTGTCCCTTCCCATGGCAGGGGTGGAATGGGATGAGCTCTGAGATCCCTCCCAGCCCAAACCATTCTACTTGGCTGTGTGAGATGAGGCACTGCAGATTTTTGGGAACAAAGTCTTGCCTGCTCGGTGTGAATTGAGTAACGTGCGTAATGAAACAGGCAGCAGCAGTGTATCCCCAGCTCTGCAGTGAATTGTTCCTGTTTCTGTTGACGTGGCTGTTCTCAGGCTGTGGGTGTTCCCTCCCTGTGTTCCAGGTGCGGATCATCCCGCTGCAGCTGCAGCGCCTGTTTGCTCAGCTCCTGCTCCTGGACCAGCAGGCGGCCTCCACCACCGACCTCACCGACAGCTTCGGCTGGAGCAGCCACGAGGTGCCAGCCCCCATCCCCACACTCCTCCCGGGGTAGAGACCTGTAGGAGCATCCGTGGATGGTGGGGAGGGGGAGCTCTGCAAACCTGAGACACTCCCGAGAGAACACATGGTTTTATTGCAAGGGTGGTGGGTAAAAAGGGTCTTTTCCTTTAGCCACCAGCCTGGGCTGAGGGGAGAGTCCCAAAGAGAGAGAGAGAGTAGGGGCAAGCCAGGCAAGGTAAGAGGTGGGCCAGGTAAGAGAGGTAAAGTAAGAAGGGCAAGAACCTCATACATTACATATACATATTATACATATACAATATGTATAATATTTATACATTACTTATACAGTACATTATATTTTTTTATGTGTTGAATATTCTAATTTACAGTGACCAACCCGTGCGAGATACAAAACCTACAGACTTTGCACACAGCCTATGAAAACTGCTATATTACCACATCACTCTGTATTCTAAACTCTAAAGATAGATCTAAGATAGATCCTCTTATTTATCTTTTCCCTGATACCTTGCCTTGGCAGGGTGGAGTGAGGCTACACCCTTGGCTCCCTTAGTGTCCCATTGTTTGTTACAATCACCGTCTTCCTGCCTGCCATGATCACATCTCAAAGCTGACTTTCATTTCTATTTCATTCATAGGTTTTATATTCTCAGTATCTCTTGCCAGGCAGTCATATTTGTGAGCTTTTCATGTCCCGTCTTTTCCAACAGAGATGGGTTGTGGAAGTCTGATGTTTGGGAAATACCTTAAAATCCTTCAGGCTGTGGAAATGACATTGAATTGGGTCTGCTCTTGGTGTATCCTGTTGGATCTCCACATAGAGTCCATGGCAGTTCTTTACAGGAAGGAACAGAAGATGACTGTTCTCTTAGATACAATTCCAGTTGCTTTTCCTTTGTTTTTACAGGAGTGTTTTTCCAACAGGCTTCTTGTCCTCAGATACTTAGATTCTTACCCAAGTTGAACTGTGTGAGTCAGAGGTTGTTCTAAATCTAGGAAGTGGCTTCAAACTGACCGAGAGCAGGTTCAAATGGAATATTGGGAAGGAATTGTTTCCTGGGAGGGTGGGGAGGCCCTGGCACAAGGTGTCCAGAGAAGCCCCTGGACCCCTGGAAGTGTCCAAGGCCAGGCTGCACAGGACTTGGAGCAACCTGGGATAATGGAAAGTGTCCCTGCCCATGGCAGGGGGTGGCACTGGATGATGTTTAAGGTCCTTCCAACCCAAACCTTTCTGGAATTCTATGAGTCTGCCCAAGTGAAAGTGTCTTAGGTGGGTTGTAGCATAACTAAATTAATAATAATAATAATAAAGGTAGTGCTTCACTACTGAAGGAGTAGTTGTTGAGGCTCTGGAACACTTGATGTGTTTGTTGTTTTTAAGCCATAAGCCAAGCACAGCAGTGTTTCATTCCTTCCTGTCTGGTTTTCTTGCTGCAGGAGATGAGGCAGCACGATGTGCAGGAATTGAACAGGATCCTGTTCAGTGCTCTGGAGACTTCCCTCGTGGGGACATCGGGGCACGACCTCATCAACCGCCTGTACCATGGCGTTGTTGTCAACCAGATTGTTTGTAAGGAGTGCAAGAACGTCAGTGAGAGACAGGTAAAGCCAGGGATCTTCCACTGGGGGGTTCTCTTCAGGCTGTTCACTTTAAGTATCTTTGCTTTTAAAGTCCAAAAGTAATATCATCCTTGTTGAGTGCCGTGTTGAATCCAGGTAGTGAGTGTTGAACTTCAAGTCTTTGGCTGCACTTTCTAAACAAGAGGCAAAAAACCCAAATGCTTTGCATCTTCTGAGTAGATGGTAGATGTAGTTAGCACAGAGTGCAATGAGGTAACAGCAAAACATATCTTGACAGTCTTTTATGCTCTTTGTAATTTTAAAAAATCCATTTTTAACAATTAATTTCTGTGATCGTTTGAGGGTTTTTTGCCCATCACTGTGATGAACAGGATGGATATCTTTCTAACAACCACCAGCTTACACCCCTCAGAACCTCATTTCTTGTTGTCCTTTCTGCACAGGAAGATTTCTTGGACCTCACAGTGGCAGTGAAAGGTGTGGCTGGCTTGGAGGAGGCCCTGTGGAACATGTACGTGGAAGAAGAATACTTTGAGAATGACAACTTGTATCGGTGTGGAGCCTGTGATAAACTGGTTGAAGCTTCAAAGGTAATACCTTGGGGTGGGATGATGTAGAGTTAGATGGGATATTAGGAAAAGACTCTTCCCTGTGAAGGTGGGGAGGCCCTGGCACAGAGAAGGTGTGGCTGCTCCAACCCTTGAAGT
This sequence comes from Trochalopteron elliotii, assembly GCA_024734555.1. Taxonomy (NCBI): domain Eukaryota; kingdom Metazoa; phylum Chordata; class Aves; order Passeriformes; family Leiothrichidae; genus Trochalopteron; species Trochalopteron elliotii. Next base: position 19,272 of record JANPWX010000612.1, read on the forward strand.
GTCCAAGGCTGGGCTTGGAGCAACCTGGGATAGTGGAAGGTGTCTCTGCCCACTGCAGGGGGTGGCACTGGATGGGCTTTAAGGTCCTTTCCAACCCAGACTGTTCTGGGATTCTATGAAACATCAGCAGGGATGTCAAGAAAAGCTCCTGTGGCTCATTTCCCAAATGTCGTTGCAGTTTTTTGTCCCTGACACTGAGTGTGGTGCAGTTTGGGGAGTATTGACTCATTCAACACCTCTGCTGCACCTCGCTCTGGGCACTTTGGAGGGACAAGTTAAGAGCATGAAACAATAATGTGCAATGAGAGAAATCATGGAAATTCACTTCTGGAGAACCCAGATGAGAGAGAAGAACAATGAGCAGCTGTTGCTGTGTGCAGGGGATGGGATCTGTTGCTGTTTTTGTGGGGGGAAGCAGACTCAGGGTGTTGGTGCACTGTGCCCTCTTTGCAGCAGCAGAGCTCCTTGGCCTCCTGCAGGATGGGTGGAGGCCAAACCCTGCTGCCCTCTGGATGAAGAGGGAATAGTTCAAAGGGAAGCTGAGGTCAGGCCAGGTTAATCAGTGACTGGGGAGTTCAGGGACACTCAGCAGTACCTCATGTGTCTTGTTGCAGGGGCTGGCTGGAGTTTAGCTGGGCTGGGTTCAAGGCAGTTCAGGGTGAGTTTTGTCTGCCTCTCACAAGTGCTCATCCGTGCAGGAGGAAAGTGGGAACACTGAATTTTGGTAGGAAATCACAGTGCTGGGGGTTGCCAGGCTCGGGATACAAAGGGAACTTTTAATTCAGGGGATTTTGTGAACCCTGTGTGTGTTCCTGTTATGGCTCTGCCAGTGGAGAGGAGACATTGGAGAGGCTCAGAAATGTGGCCATGGAACCCACACCTGCTGTCACAGGTGGTACAGGAGGGTTGGTTTTACTTCCTCAGGAGGGTTCTTGATATGCTCACCCATCAAGTGCTTGGATCTGGATTAATCTGGAATCACTACAATGGATTATCCTGGCTTTCCTCCCTGGAGGGTGCTCCCCTGTAGAAATGAGGGAGACTTTAGCTCCTGGTTGTTCTGTGACTGCCTGTATAGGGCTGTGGAAATGTTATTACTGACTAGAATTTCACCCATGTCCTTTATTTGTTGTGGCAGGATCAAGTATGGGGCTGGGCATCACCAATCCAGGAGGATGTGGGGCTCAGCAGGGGGAGAAGATCTGGGTTGCTTTTAGGTTGTGTATTTGGAAGGGAAATTGAGAGTTAGTGAAGACATTTCAAAAATGAGGGCACTGATCTTGTCTCTCTGGTGGTAACAAAGTTTGGTGAAAAAGGATTTGACCACAGCAAGGTGGAAGCACAATTTTGTTCCAAGTCTGTGCTTAAAGTGTTTTTTAAATCCCTTCCCAGTCTGCCAAACTACGCAAGCTGCCTCCCTTTCTCACCATTTCCCTCCTGAGGTTCAACTTTGACTTTGAGAAGTGTGAGAGGTACAAGGAGACCAGCTGCTACACCTTCCCCCTCCAGATCAACCTGAGGCCTTTCTGTGAGCAGGTGAGCACTGTTAACATTTGTTATAAGTTTCTGTATGCTCAGCAGAGAACCCACAGCTCAAGGTTATCTTTTATTTTGCATTTTGTCAGGTATTTGAGTAACTTTGTGGTGTCCTCATCCACTTTTGGACTGAGCTCTCTTGTAGCTACAAGGGGGAAGGGTAAAATAATTACCCGAAAGCTATCGAACGTTTCCTTGACAGGAAGATTATTATCTGGAAATGGAGACTGAAATTTATTTTTGTGTGGTTATTCTCTGATAGCATCATGTATAAATTGAGCTTTATATGCTTTAGGTGCCTGTAGTTATTCCATTTTTCTTAGGAACCTCTGTTTGTATTCATAATTATGTTTCTGGTTATAAACTGAGCTATGCCATTGCTTGATGACAAATTTTGATCCTTAAACAACACAACAGAGGTACTGTTATGGAACAGACATTTTTCTTCTTGAAGTGTTGCAATGCAAGTTTGGAAATTTCTCAGTGTTTGCGTTTGAGGAAGGCTTTTCCCCCCTGCCCCAGCTTTAGTGTTTCTAAGTATTGGTTCTTTTCCCTCTCCTCTTTTAAACAAAATAAGCTTGGTTGTGAACAAACACTGAAATTGAAAATATTTTGAGTTTCCAGTATGGTTTAATAACATAAATTTCCCTGGGAGGCTGTGGCTGCCCCATTCCTGGAATTGTCCAAGGCCAGCTTGGACAGGACTTGGTGCACCCTGGGCTAGTGGAAGTTGTCCCTTCCCCTGGCAGGAATCCAGATGAATTTTAAGGTCCCTCCAACCCAAACCATTCTGGGATTTTATGATTTATCAGCCTATGCCTGTGCTCCATGGCTTGTGCCAGTCCTTCCTTGTGTCCCCAGCCCTCAAAAGCCATTTCAGTCTCTGCACATACAAACACACGCTGAGAAATGTCTGAAGTGATGCTGAAGGTGTGAAGCTGTCCTTGTGTGAGAGACTGACCTCAGTTGTCGTTACAATTATTGTTTTTCTTTTTAAAGACTGAAATGGATGATTCAGAGTACATGTATGAGCTCTTCTCTGTTATTATACACAAAGGTGGCTGCTATGGAGGACACTATCATGTTTATATCAGAGATGTGGATGAATTAGGAAACTGGCAGCTCCAAGTAAGTCCCAAAGGCTTCTCTTCCTTGCTTTTGAGGTTGTGCTTTTCAGAAAAGTATTAAGAGCTAGTGCATAAATGTGTATCCAAACTTAATTAATATTTTAAAGAGGCTTTGTGTGTCTTGCCTCACTGATAAAGGCAGTTTATCAGAATGTCTTTCACACTCTGAATTTGTGCATTATGATCTCAGCACAGAGCAGTCCTCTAATTGTGTGTGAAACCACAATATTTGTCAGTGTCTTTCTTACCCAGGAAGAAGAGGATGGGCTGATTGAAGAGAAGGCTTTAAGAGACACTGAGAATGCCAAAGAAACAGAAAATCCACTGGCAGTCTTGAAAGGGATTTTATCAGAGGTATGGTATGTAAGGAGTTCATTGCTTTGGTTTTTGGAGCTGGGGAACCTGCAAGGGGTTGGTGTTTGTGAGAGTGGCCAGGCTTAAGTGTCCAGGCTGAACTTGGTGTGAGGCATTTAAAACTTGGTTTTAATATTAGCAGAGTGGCTCTTCATACAGACAAAGGTCCTTTTGGAGTATTTCTAAAGGTGCTCACCAAAGCTGTTGCAAAAGGAATCAGAATATCCAGAGCTGGAAGGATCCACAAGGAGCATTGATCCAGCTCCTGGCCCTGCACAGACACCCCAAAAATCCCACCCTGTGCATCACTGAGAGTGTTGTCCTGGAGCTCTGGCAGCCTTGGGAATGTGCCCATTCCGTGGGGAGCCTGGGCAGTGTCCCACCACCCTCTGGGAGAAGAACCTTTCTCTGATATCCAACCTAAACCCCCTCTGACGCAGCTCCAGATGAGGCTACAGCAGCTTATTAAAAACCAGGAATGATTTAAACACTTCAAAATTGGCTTCTCTATGTTGACCCCTTGACTTTTGTAGCCTTTGTTACCTCAGTTTTTTGTTTCTCTGCAGGAAGAAGCTAAACAGATTCCTGTGGATCAATTAGGACAGAAATTACTGGAGAAGAAAGGGGTGTCCTGGAATAAGAAATACAGAAAACAATATGGAGCATTACGAAAGGTAATCACAGCTTTGCTAGTTTTGGTTTTAGGTAACTTTTTAAATCATTTATACTCTTATTGAATAGTCAAAAGAATTGAGGAGATGGACCCTTGTGCAAGGGGAGGTTTGTAATGTGAATTAGCAGGCTGGGGAACATAAGATTCCCAAGGAATTGTCTGCCTGAGACTTTGTGTATTTTTTTTTCCACTAAAACAATTTTTCAATTGATTGCTGTATTTTATGATGTCTTAAGGAAAATACTTCAGCATTTGTATTGTAGCTGGGTGGAAAACTGATGTTTGCTTGTTTTTTGAAGGGAGCTACCTGCAGTTTCCACAAGAAATATGTAAATGTAAGTGCGTAGTATAGATGTGAGGCTTTTACAGAGGTAAACTGAGAAAATACATGAGGAAGCACCATAAAATGAGGGTTGAACTAATGGGGTTTGTGTTTCACTTTGAGGAGAATCAGAGGGAGCAGCTTAATGCAGGCTGTTGCATTTAAAACTTGGCATCTTCTTCATCTTGTCCTTGCTTTCCTTTCAGTATTTGCAGAATCATCCTCAGATATTCCATCTGAGTCCTGATGGGAATAAGGTCGGCCTGAAGGAAACACACAAGCTCCTGTTCAAGCTGGATTCTCATGGACAAAATCTCCAGAGCCCTTCCCAGAAAAACAATGTCCAATGGAACTGTGAGAAAAACCCCCTAAGGCCAAGGGCTGCTTCTGCTGGGTGCCACTGGTTTGATCTGAATGATTCCAAAGTCCAGCCCATCAAGGAGAAGGATATTGAGAAGCAATTCCAGGGTAAAGAGAGTGCCTACATGCTGTTCTACAGAAAAGCTCAGCTGAAAAGGCCCCCTGAAGGTACACAAAGCTCATCTGGAGATTCTGTGGGGGCTTCCTGCTTTGACATTTTTTCTGGAGGGCTTTTTTGTCCTTTCCAAGTTTTATTTTCCCCAATTTTCTGTATAGTGATCATTTGAAAAAAGAGTTAAATGAAGATATGAGGAGGTGGTGACCTGTTAATTGGGTGTAGCTGACTAATTTTTTTACCTTGCTCCACAAGTGACGGCAGAGCATCAGCTGAAAAACAAGTACAAGTTGTTGTAAATGGCATTTGTGTGTTAATTTCCCTTAAGGAAAGGTTGATTGGAAGGAGTAAAAGCATTTGTTTGTTATTTATATCACCTTGCAGTTGTTTTCAGAGATTATTGTACTATAATGTCTCCTCTTGATCACTTCTCTTGTTTGCCCAACAGCATTTTAAGCCTATATTTTTTTGTTTCAGCACGAGGAAATCCAAGGTACCAAATTCCTGAGCACCTGCTGAATGAAATGAATGCTGCTAATACAGAGCTGCAAAAAAAGAGGTATATTGGTGTCACTGTACTCAAACAGCTCCCATCTGCAGGACTCCCAAGGGATCCAGAAGGAAAGAAATTCTTTGAGCAGAGTCAGAGCTGATATGGTTCAATGTCCTAGAGGTTAATTGAAGAGTATAAGCTCTGTATCCACATTCTGCTGGTTCCCTGCCTTCCCTGTTAGCAGACAGCCTACAGAATTTCAAGGGAAACATACTTACAGTTTCAGATTGTACCATTTTCTGGTGAAAATCACTGCAATTCTGGAAAGCGAGTGGAATGCATTACCTTTATTGTGTTTATAGAGGGAGTTCTCTGGGAGGAGGACTTGGTTTACAGTGAATTTACAGATAAATGATATTCTCTGCCAGAAAAGTGAAGAGCTTGTGGGATTCAGGCTGGACAAAACTTGCCCTTGTGTTGAGGGACACAAGTGCTGATACACCTGAATCACAGTTAAGATATCAAAATACAGACACAAGAGTGACAGCTTATGGGATATTTCACACAAGATTGTGGCTGCCCCATCCCTGGCAGTGTCCAAGGCCAGGTTGGACAGGGCTTGGAGCAGCCTCGGATAGGGAAGGTGTCCCTGCCCATGGCAAGGGGAGAGCTGGATGAGCTTTAAGGCCCTCCCCACCCAAACCATCCTGGGATTCTGTTTCTGAGTGAATTCCACTCCTTTGTTTTTTTAAATGTTCGCTGCTACAACTAGAGACGGGTATAAAGGAGGAAGGGATGTGACAGGGAATTTAGCCCTGGGGGGATCAGTTCCAGGACAGCTACACAGAAATACCTGTTTGGTGTTAAATTCACCAGTTTGTTGTGTTGTTCTCCCAAAGAGCTGAATGTGACTCAGCAAACAATGGCATTGATTTACATCTCCACCTGAGCTCCTGCTATAAATTCCACAATGGGGCTTTGCATCCTTCACTTTCTTGGAAAGAGAGCGTGGTGGATTTGACTATTGACAGAAGGAAAACCCTGGGAGACCTTCGGCAGGCAGTGCTCCAGGTACCTGCTCTATCAAATAAACTTCATTTTTACTTGAGCCACTGCAACCTCTACATATACATTTATGCTGCAATCTTTGTGTCAAGGAGAAATTTTCAACAGTAAATGGAGTTTAGGAGGCTAAAAACTTAATATGAGTTTACACAGGAGGAAAGAGTGGTGTGGGGTCTGTTCTTGAAGCCATGAAATTGCTGGAATTTTAACTATGGAGACTTGAAAGTTCGCATGAGCTAACTAATTATATTTGGGCAGCATGTAGCATGGCCATGGATTGACACTGCAGAACTCCAGGCTTATTCTTAATATTTCATTTTATGACAGAGTTGTCTTTGTGTTTTCAAGCAAGTGTCACCAAGTGAGCTTGGGAGCCAGGCTGTGGCAGCTTTCAGCAGATTGTAATTATTGTGAGGGCTGTGAGTTACTGCTCTCTGTTACTTTGCATCATTTTTCTGGTTATTTTTCCCAATTAGATGTTGGAGTCTTGGGAAGGGGACATGGTTCTCAGCATGGCCAAGCCTTTACCAGCAGGACTACACCTGTACCAGGTGCTTGATGGTAAGAGCACTGCCTGCCAGGCTTCCACACTATTGCCATATTTTAATTCCTGCAGCCATCAAAGATTTCATCTCTAAACCATCCTGGAGATGTGCATTACTGAATGCTCTTCCAGCTCAAACTCACGTTAAGTTATTTAAATTATTTATTTCACTCTTCTTAGTGGAAATTAATAATTTTGAGACTTTGCTGTGCAATCTTTGTTGTGAAATGCAGTGAGACTGCAGAGCTTAAGCAAGTTAAGCACATTTGCTGACAAGAATGTATCAGTCTGTGTCTTGCCCTTGATTTGCTTCTGGATGTTTGCTTTCATAGGATTGGCCTAATAGGTGGAGGAGAGGATAGAAGAGAGGAGCCAGGGTGACATCAAAGGAAAATGTAGGTTAGACTTCAGCTAAAGTAGGGATTTTGTAAAGGGAAATGCTCACATAAAGAGTTCATTGATTTATTAAGAGTACATCAGTTTTTCAAATTGTCATTTTTGTCTCCTGCTTTGCTTTGTTAGACAATTCTAAATGTCAGTCTTTATAAACGTAGTGACTTTCAAATTTTATGTTCTCTGTGGTCAGCTTCAGAAAATCAGTTTTGAACCAGAACGTAACACAACTCTACATAATGTTGACATCAAAATAGACACTCAGAGCTGCTCTAAGTATTCCTCTCCCTGCTTGTACAGTTCTTGTGCAGTTCTAAAAGTGTGGTGACTTTTAAAAACTTGCTGTCCCTGTTTGTATGTTTAATGGGGAGCAAGAACTTGATGATTTGCTGCTGTTTTTTAGGAGATGAGCTGACCCTGGATGGCATTGGGCTGGCTGATGGAGCAGACATCTTTGTCTGGAATGGGAAAGAGGTAAAGGAACCAAGCACTTCCTTCTTTGTCAGCTCTGAAGTAATAAGACTGTGCAAGGTCTCCTGGAGATCCTGGGCTGCTTTTGTAGTTTTCCATCTTCCTTTTAATATTAAGGCTCTTGCTTAACCTGGAAGTGGTTGTGAAGCACAGCATTTTATTCCGTCTCTCTAGTGGAATAAAATGCTACTTTAAAATTATTTTTATTGTAAAAGTATCCATTTTGTTTTGGCTTTCTTAAAAAAAAAAAAAAGACCCCAAACCAAACAAAACCACCCAAACATGTAGTAACAGAGTCGGGGTTTGTCTTGGTTTTATTTTTGGTATCATTTTTTCTATTGCAGCGTTTGTGTCACTAAATTTTCTTCAGCAAGGAACTTAGGTTGAATTTCAGTTGAATATCAGAAAGATGAAGCCTTTAAAATGTAAAGTCTCAGCATTCTGTCACATTTGGGTAATTCTTTAATGTCCTGAGGGGCTAAATTCCTGCGTTCTAGATTTTGCCAAGTGTCCACTGGTTTCCCATTTCTGTGGAATGGTTTGGGAAGGGACTTAAGGATCTCATTCCACCCCCTGCCGTGGACAGGGGCACCTTCCACTATCCCAGGTTGCTCCTGTTCCAGCCTGGCCTTGGACACTTCCAGGGATCCAAGGGCAGCCCTGGTGCTCTGGACAACTTTGTGCTTTCTCCTCCCACCACCTGTGGGTTACTCTTGTTGTTCGTTCAGCAAGAATTTGGTCTGAGGTGGTTTGTTTGTGAGGGGAGAGTGTCCGTTTTCGGTCTCAATTTTCTCCCTGCCCAATCTCTCCTGTATTTTTCTGGATCAGCCCCAGACAAAGCTGCCATTCCTTGCTCCTTTCCCTCAGGTTGGAGGCACCAAGGTGCTGACGGGCCCCGAGCACGAGCCCGTGGTGCTCAACGTGCTCCGCCTGGCCGAGCACAACGAGGGCGGCAAGGGGCAGCACTTCAGCGAGGCCCAGCACGTCTGCTCCTGCAGCACCAGCCTGGGGCAGCTGCACTCAGCCTTGGCCCCAGCCGGGGGCATCATCCTCAAAAATGGCCCTGCAGCAGACAGAGAAGCCAAGAACTGGGAAGTTTTCCATGAGGAAGACATGAAGGAAACAGTCCGAAGTGTTGGGCTCAGGGATGGGTGCTCCGTGCTGATCTTAGACAGCCATGACCAGAGGTAAGTAACCTTTTTGATTATGATTATGATTAAACAAAAAAAAAGGCAGTTTTGGCAAAACCTTTTTGTTCAAATTAAGCTACCAGAATGTATTCTTGTAACTAATGATCACTTTGAGCTTACAAATACAAGTATTTTCATCTTAAGTTTTGGAGACCAGTTATTTATCAGCTGTTAGATTTTTTTTCTTGCCCTCAAAATGCAGTCACAGCCTTTGATTTACACTTGTAAAGGGGGAAAAACCTGGTGGGAACAACTCATGCTCAGTGAATCCAATGCTGCCAGGAGCAAATTTGTGGAAACAAAGAGAGCTCAGGTCAGAGTCATCAGCTGTAGGCAAATGGATTTTAGGGCCAGTGGTAAATCATATTGCACAGCACAAGTTTGTTTAATAGAGAGAAATCTGTGTGCAATGCATTGTTGATGGCTGTGGCACAAAGAAAGGAGCTCCATACTGCTACCTTGAGTGAGGATCTGTAACTGAATGTGGCACTTTACAAATACTTCCTCTGTTTTTCATGCTTATACTCTTTTGTGACATGTAAAGATATATTTAATAGGAAAAAATAGAGAAAATGCCTAAAAAGGCCTCTGCTAAAGCACGAATGACATAATTTGCCTTGAAAATAGTCCCATGACACTCTCTGCTCTGTGAGATGCCCTCACTATGAACAACTTTGGCATCATTTGTTTGGGAGCTGTGCTGGGGAGTGATGTAGCCCTGCCTGTGTTTAGTTTTCCTGTCTCTGACTGTCTCTGCACTGCTGATTCCCACAGCCTTGTCGACGTGGCAAGTGGGAATTTGACTGCCTTCACCTATGACATCAGCTGGCTCCAAGTGAAAAACTTCTGTGGGGTGGAAGAGGAGGAGAAGCACGTTAAAATCACTGCCACTATTGAAACAGTAAGGACTCTGCTTTCCTGAGCAGCTTGGCCACTGCACTTGGCTCAGCTCATTCGATTTAGCCTCAGGCATGGAGCTTTTCCCTGCTGAAGTTAGTGTTGAGCTCAGAGTTACAATCCCTGGGATATTTGCAGGTAGCCTAAACCAGTGCAGTGTTTTAGTGTCAAACAGTTTTCTCTTTGGACCATCCTGGGAATGGAAGTTTGAGATGGTGTCAGTAACCAAAGCTAAAAGAGGAGGGAAGGATTATTTTTGTGCACTGGCACTTGAACAGGCAGGGGTGTTGGTGGCATTCCAGGCTGGAGGTGTTCATGTCCCTTTTAATGTCCCTGTCTTTTAGGTGATGGCAGATATCAAAATGAAAGCCATCCGGGAGCTTCAGCTGGAGGAGGAGCTGGGTGAGTGTTCAGCTGCTTTATCAATCTGCTAATGTTACAATTCACTGGCTTTTGAGTGGGTTTAGTGGTAGAATTTTCCTTTCAGTTACAGAATAAAAACTGAGACTGTTGATGGAGTCTTGAGGAGTCTCTCTCCAGTTACATTTTTGATGTCACAGAGGGAAGCCTCTAGGATAAAAGCTGTTGTAATTAATCTTAAAGGTGTTACTTGTCTGAAATTCTGAGGCAAATTCCTATTTTATTCCTATTTGAATTTCTTAATACTTCTCTCTTTCCTGCCCTTTTTGCTGCAGCAAATGAGAGCTGTCTTAGACCTGTTAGTGGCAATGGGAAGCTTCTATCTCCAGGTAAACTGATTTATTGTATCACTGTTCTGTAAGAAATTCACTGGGGAGATTTTGAGCCTCTGTTTATCCTTTCCTTGGAGAAGTACCCACACATAATTCCACTGATTCCCAGGCTTAACTGAACCAATTGTGTGGGGCTTTTTTTTCCAGTTTTAAAGTTAATTAACAGTACCAATATGAAGATGGGGGTTAAACTGAAATGTTCAGCTTGGTTTTATTGCTTAAATCCTTAATCCACCTGTGCTCCTCATGGACTCTGGGAGAGCTCCATGCCTTTGCTCCCCTCGTAGGACACTCAGAAATCTGCAGTCAGGGCTGAGCAAGTTAACCTCCCCAGAGGGCACGGAAGGGTTTTAGCTTGCTCTGAGGATGGTAAAATTGATGGTTTTATTTGTCCTCCCTGAAGTGCCTGAGGATTATACAGTCAAGGAAGCAGAACTGAAAATGGGAAGCTTGCTCGGGCTGTGTCATGGGAAAGCTCCAACTTCCACTCAGGTACAGCAGTGTGGGATGGGAGGAGCCTGGTGCAGTGACTTTCCTAAAGGGAATAAAGGAAGAAAAGGGGGGATATTGCTCTTGGAATGTGCAAGTTGTAAACATCCCAGAATCCCAGAATGGTCTGGGTTGGAAGAGACCTTACAACTCACCCAATTCCACCCCCTGCCATGGGCAGGGACACCTTCCACTGTCCCAGGATGCTCCAAGCCCTGTCCAACCTGGTGTTGATGTGCAGGGGAAGGAGTAGTTGTGCATTTCTGGAGACCAGGGGTGGCTAATGAGGATCTGCTGATGGCTGTAACTCTTTGCTTTCTGTGCTGTTTTAGTGCCATTTGACATTCTTGCCACAGGACCTGTTCTTAATGCTTCCATATTTATTCTGATAGTTTGCATTTGGATTTTTAGCTCTTCCTGTACTTCATGGTTGGGAGTGACCAAAACTACAGGCCTGAGATGGAGATAGTTGTGGAGGAGTCTGCCTCTGTCAGAGAGGTAAGGCTGGCTGCTCCCACAGCTCTGTCCCCAAGCTCCTGGACAACATTCCTTGCACAGAACTGGAGGCAGAGGAGTTGGGAAGAGCCATGCACAGGGTGAAGGAAGCTCTGGTGCTACCAGTCCAGTGTTGAATTTGCAGCTTTGGTTTTTTTTAAAGGCGCATCCTGCAAACTCTGGGGCAGAATTTGTTCAAGTAAAGGAACAAACTGACAGCACAGGTTTAATTTTCTACCAGTTTGGGAAAGCTGGCTCAGCTGATGTGGTGAATTTCTTGCCTGAAAACTATCTCATCTGTGAAAGGTTTAATACACAGCCCAAATACATCTTCTCTATTTAGTTGTATTGTTTTAAGAATTGAGCAGCACTCAGTCACTTTTTATGTCAGAAAATTCTAACACAGATTTGCTGAAAGATTTATTTCCCATCTTCAGCATTGACACAACTCCCATTGTGTTTATTTTTTCAGTGTCTCAATTTAATGCTGGAGAAATGTGGATTATCAGGTTAGTTGTGTTATTTACGTATTTTTAAAGGAGTTTTTAATATTTTTAAGACAACTCTTCCTACCCCAAACCTTTTAAGCTTTTTCAATGATCTGTGTGTCATTCTGATGTGAAGAGGGGAAAGAATTCTAAACGTGAAGTCTTTTTAATAGAGTTTTTTTATTTTAAAGAGCTTTTCATAGATTCAAGTGATAATTTGACAGATGGGAATTCCTTCTCTTTCCTCTGAAACCGGGGAAGATAATTAGATAGATGAGGAAGAGAGATCTGTGCAAATAAAAGATTATTTTCATACAGCAAGAGGTCTGGGGATGAGGAAAGTGATAATTCATTTAGTCAAGAGTTGTGTTTAAAATGCAAATAAAAGTAAAGAATAAAAGAAAAAGAACCCTTGACACTTTCTAAGAGTTTTGTAATATTTTCCCACACTGGCATTATTGACTAATTAGTTTTCTGCCTGTATCTTTTTGGGTTTTGATAGGTGACAACTGGCATTTGAGGAGGATTGACTGGTGCTATGAAGCAGGGGAAGCATTAAGTCAGGAAGTAAGAGGAGCCTGTTTTCATTCATCTGTTCTTTGCTCCCTGGGGAGGAAAGGCAGGTGTGGGCTGACAGGGATCCTGTGCTTTCTCTTCCTGCAGAATGCCACCCTGAAGGAGCTCAACGTTTGCAGAGGAGACACTTTGGTCATAACTGAAGGGAAGCTTCCAGAAAAGGTAAAAGGAGACTGTGGGCAGTGTTTGGAGACTTGGAATCCCAGAGTGGTTTGGGTTGGGAGGGAGCTCATCCAGTGCCACCCTGCCATGGGCAGGGACACCTTCCACCAGCCCAGGTTGCTGCAAGCCCTGTCCAACCTGGCCTTGAACAGGTTGTCCCTTGCAAAACTGTAGCATCATTATTTTTGCACCACCACCGTGTTCCCCACTAAATCACATCCCAAACTGCCACATCCTGGACACTTCCAGGAGTGGTGACTCCATCACTTCCCTGGGCAGCCTGTTCCAAAAGCTCAGTTTTAAACAAACCTTTTCTCTCTTCCTGGGCTGAAGGCGAAATTCCTCCTTGTTTGCACACAACACTTGAGCCACCTGGTATTTTCTGTTCCAGGGTTTCCTGAAAATCCCCATCTGGTGGCTGAAGCCTTTGAGCCATAAGAAACATGGAGAGGATGCACAAGACCAGGTGAATGGGATCACTTGGAAGATGGAGGCTTTGCAGGTGTCTTCTGCAGCAGGTGAGCTTGGCCAGACTTTGGAAGAAACAATCTGTGGTTGCTCTTTCAGTCAAACCCAAATCTTAATCCAAGGCCTTAAAACCCTTCTGAAACCTAGGAGGAGCTGCATGAGTTACATCAAGGTTATGGTGAAAGGACCAACTCAGGAGACAGATGCAGTTTTGGACATAAATGCTGGATAATCCTGCTCTAGGGATGTTCCTCAGATGGATTTGCTCAAAACCCCACCAGATTTTGTAGCACGGGCTCTTTTTTTTCTCAGTCTGTCTTACGTACTGAAGGCAGTGGCAGCATTATAAAGCATCTCCTTCAGGAGCATAGAGGTGATTGGCTTCCAATGCCAGACTCCTGAAGGCACAGTTCATTCCCTTCAGGCTGTGTTGCTTTTTGGGAAGCTGTAAAAGGAGAGGTGGGTGAAGCTTGGATACTATCAAAGACCTTAAATGCAGTGTTTTAACTTTGTTTGTTCTCCTAAAGGTCAAATCCAAAACAAGCCAGGGCAGCAAAATCAAGTGAGGGTTGAGAAGGGAGAAGAAAATGAAGTGGAAATAAGAGAATTGGAAAAGGGGGAACAATTGATTTTTCATTTTGTATTAAAAGTAATATTGCTCTGGTGCTGAGTTGTGCTGCAAGGCAGGACCCCTCTCCTTGTAGAAGTTTTCTTTGCATTTTTCTCCTTCTGCCTTAAACCCTTCCTGAGTTTCACTTTCTCCCCTGTTGAATTCAATAGTGGAGCTAAGAGCAATCTAGCTTTACTTGCAGTAGGTTTAACCAATAACTAACATTGTTTATCAATGGGAATAACTGCTCCTAGTTCTGAAATTTGCAGTATAGGAACTGCTTGGAAATTATCAGGATGTATTTTGTGTGCTGGATGTGTCCATGGCAGGGGGTTGGAATGAGGTGACCTTTAAGGTCCCTCCAACTCAAACCAGTCTGAGATTCCTGGATATTCCAAGTGGACTCCAGACTCCTCTAAGTGAAATGTGACCTCGAAGTGACTGTTATCTCTCAGGACTACACGAATCATGTTGACTCTTCTGTTATTTGTTTCTTCCTCCTCCCTCTCCCTTGCTCCAAAGCTCCAGCAGAGCCCACCCAGCCAGGCCTGGATCTCTGTTATGCTGGCAGGATAGAGATAGCAGGAGAGGCCTCTCTGGAAGATCTGAAGATGCAGGTTAGATGTTCTCCTGTGTTGGACTGTGCGGCAGCGCTGTGATGACTTGAGCTCTATTAACAGCTCTTTTTTATTTCCTTTTCCCCTGTCTCCAGTCTGTTGTGCCATGGCATTTATGCCATGGTCACTGGTAAGTACCAAGAGGCAGCTGGAGCACGTGGCTCAGACACTTCCTTAGTGTCCCTGCTGTCCCCATCCTCCCTGTCACGTGTCCTGGCCCACGGGAGCGTCGTTGCACTTCAGCTGAAGCTCTGTCTTGCAGCTTTTGTCTTCATTTCAGTGTAAAATGTCTCCATGGGAAGCACACACATAACAAGCACCTTCTAAAAAGCCACTTTGCCATTTCCACATTATTCCTGTATTCGTTTTCTGCTTTTTTTTTTTTTTTTAATTTCTGTATGTGGAATCTGATGAATGAAGAATTGCTTTGGGGTGCTCAGGTTTGACAGCCAGGAAGGTCTGGCTCATTTTGTTTGGCCAGAAACTAAAATACCCTTGTATGGTTTTAATATACTAGAAACCAAACCAAGCAAAACACCCCAAAAGAAAAAACTAAACCCAAACCCCACCCCAAACTCACAAAGATGTATAACCCGGTCCTGCCAAAAGGCTCTGTGTGGTTTAAGCAGTTGATGGCTCTACTTGAACTGCATGGGGAAGGATGTCTCACCTGATTCTGCTCCATACCAACACTTACCTTTTGGGTATGACATCAGTTGTGGGCTCTGCCAGGCTGCTGCTATGGGGAACTGTTTGCAGCTTGAACAAGGAGAACTGGCTGAGCATGGGAAGTGTTGTGTCCTTGGGAAGGGCTTAGAGGAGCTCAGCACTTGGCCAGAGACTGGGGCAATGATTGCAACAGCCTCATTCCCTCCCAGTTGTTCAAATTTTGGTTAAAAGAAAGAAATTGGGTACTTTGGAAATGGAAGCCGAGTTGAGAGTTGTTGAGAGGAAGGGAAATCCAACTCCCTTTGAGGCTGAAAAGTGAATATTTTGCTCATAGGCACAAGCAACAGCTGGTGTGGAATAAACTTCAATACCCTGCCCTGTTTTTTCAGAGTTAATCCGGTGGTTTTCTGTTTTTTCCAGGGAGACTGGCTCCTAAAATTATTGACCAAGTATTTCTGCTTTTCAGGCTCTGACCTTACCCTGCTGCCAGGAGCAGGTTGTGCCCCTGCCCTCGTTCCTCAGAGCTTGGACAATGGACAGCAAACGCCCTGGGAAGCTCCTCCGGGACAACAAGCGGAGACTCAGGTGGGTGTCCTGGGGAATGTGCCACAGGCTGGATGTGGGGTGGGTTGTGGGGAGATTCAGCAGCTCAGTTTGGGTTGGAAAGGGTCTTAAAGATGAGCAGTCCCATCCCTGCCATGGGCAGGGACACCTTCTGCTGTCCCAGGTGGCTCCAAGCCCCAATGGCCAACCTGGCCTTGTGCACTTCCAGGGATCCAGGAGCAGCCACAGCTGGAATTGATCACAGGAAGGAATTGATCACTTCCCTCAGAGGGATCAATTCCTTCCCAATATCCCATCTAGCCCTGCCCTCTGGCAGTGGGAAGCCACTCCCCCTTGTCCAGTCCCTCCATTCCTTGTCCCAAGTCTCTCTTTAGCTTCCCTGGAGCCCCTTCAGGCACTGGAGGCGCTCTGAGGTTTCCCTTGGAGCCTTCCCTCCTGCAGATGAGCACCCCCAGCTCTCCCAGCCCAGCTCCAGAGCTGTGCACACAGTCTCTGTTCTGTTTGCAGTGACTACAGGCTGGGTGCCAGAGTGGAAATCTGCATTGAACCCTTGCAAGAAGAGGAGAATTTGGGGTAAGACCTCAAGATCTTTATTTCTCATTCATTACAGCTCTGCATTTGAGGGAAGCCTTAACTGAGCAGATTTTGACTTCAGGGCTCTCAGAATCTGGGAAAACCTTGGAAGCTGTTTATTGTTTTCCACAAACAAAGTGAGGGAGGGCAGGAGAGGGGGGGAAGCTGGGAATTCTGCAAGCATGGCTCACAAGAATTTCTATTCTCTCATCCTGCTGCCAGCCCCCACGAGCTGCTGCTGCGAGTCCAGATGGGAATACCAGGAGAGAGGGACTACTCTGACTCCCGGGATTTGGTGTGGGATATCTCCAAGGAATGCACCACCTGGGCTCTGAGGCAAAGAGTGGCTTCTCACTATTGTCTCCCTGTAGATAAAATTGAAATAGCCAAATACTTCCCTGAGAGATTTGAGTGGCTGCCAATATCTAGCTGGGTAAGATCTGGAATGACAGAATCCAACAGTTGTTGGACAGGAGCACGTGTTGGTTTGGGCTGCAGTTGCTTAGGGATTGAATTTAAGGAGAATTCCAAACTCTTCTGCTTTGATTTTGTTCAGACACAGCAAATCTCCAAGAGGAAAAGGAGGAAAAAGCAGGAGAGTTTGCAGTCAGCACCTTATCACCTGAAGGATGGAGACATCATTGGGGTGAAGGTAAATTTCCCTGGATTTAATTGTTGCACGAGGATCAGGTTCAGGCAATGTCCCCTTGGCAATATCTTTGTCTCTTCCTGGTTTTCTCTCATCCTGCTGCATTTCAGAGAGTAGTGGGATGTGGGTTTGGACACTGCATTGTGTTGATAGGAAATATCTTGCTGCTGTTGCTCCTTTTCTTTTTTCTCCTGGATCTTTTTTTTCCCCTCATTTTTTGACTTTTTTTTTTTAAATTCTGAGTAAAATCCAAGGAAGTGCCCTTTAAAAATCACATCATAGATACAAACCTGTTACATACTCTGGATTACTGAACTATGACAGTTCTATTTCATGGTATGAAATGGAATTACCCAGCATTGAGCTCCGAGCTAGCAGCCAGGCTTAGTTAGAAGGAAAGACCATTCTGGCTGGGTTTTAGAGCAGTAGGAAAAAAAAATCTGATGTCCTGTCCTGCTGTTTTAGCCTATTGAAAGAAATCCATTCCTGGAAGTGTTCCTGGCCAGGCTGGACAGGGCTTGGAGCCACTTGGGATAGTGGAAGGTGTCCCTGCCCACAGCAGGGGTGGGACTGGATAATCTTTAATCACCTTCCAACTCAAATGATTGCAATTCTAATTTACTTGAAATAGATTAGTGCAAAACTAGTCAAAAGAAACAGTCTGGAAATGTATTGTGTCAGTCGAGGAACAGCTGGGAAATAGTTTGACCTTCTGATTTGGATCTCTCCAATCCTTTTTCATAACAGAACCTTCTCCTTGATGACACCAAGGACTTCAGCACCATCAGGGACGACATTGGGAAAGAGAAGCAAAGGCAGCTGGCTCTGGAAAAGAGGAAAAGGTAGTGAGCATTTAGTTTCATTTTTCCTTAGAAATATGCAAAGTGTTTGCTGCTTTTTGGGAAGGCTGTGGCTGCCCCATCCCTGGAAGTGTCCAAGGTCAGGTTGGATGGGGTTTGGAGCAACTGGGGTAGTGCAAGGTGTCCCTGCCCATGGCAGGGGGTGGCACTGGGTGATCCTTAAGGTCTGTTGAAATCCAAACCATTCCATGATTCAGCCTAATTGGATAATTTTTGAGGCCAGTGGTAGCTGGGTGCTGTCAGAGCACACAATTCCAGTAATCCTGCAGGGAGCACTTGGATAATTCAAGCTTCTGGCTCTCAGTGTTTCTCCACTGAGCCTTATGGTTCTTCCTGCTGGAACGCCCCATGGAGATGAGAATGAGCCCTTGGCTGGCCTGGCCTTGCACAGGCTGTTCTCACAGCTCACTGGAACTCAGAGTTTAGGCCAGGCTCACCTGCTAAGGCCCAGCACTAAACATTAACTGTGGTATTTGTGTTTTCCAGCCGCCAGGAGCGTGTCCAGGATCCCTTTTTCCCTGAGGAGAAGTTCCCCATGAAGCCCCGCAAACCAGAAGTGGCTCTTTCCATCAACGTGGGGGTTTTCAGATAGCACCAGGAGCTGCTGTGCCCACACCACCCTCTACTAACCTGGCCTGCAGCTCCTCAGCTCCAGCAGCAAGAAGGACTTTCCCAAAGTGTCTTCAAGGATCCCTGAGGCACAAACTGGCTGTAGGATTCAGGATAACTCTGATTTTCTTCTGCTCTCTCTTGGGGAAGTGCTTTAAGGTCCCTTTCTCAGTGTGGTACTTACTCTCAGGCTGAGTAAATGCACTTTATGGAGGAGGAAAAGGATTAATATATTGTATAATCCCTCAGTGACTCTTTTGTAACCACCCAAAATGCTTCGTTGGGTCAGATCTGACCTCTTGCACCATCAATACTGACATTTAATGCAGTCATAATCATCTCCTTTTAGACTTTTTTTCCCATCTCTGATCACTGAAGTTGCTGCTGCTACCAGAATTTGCTTTTCTCTCTTTATCTCTAAACCTAAGTCTGTAGGAGCTGGAGCCAGCCCTAAGAATTAAGGAAATGTGGAAATCTCTGAGCAAAGTGTAGGAAATTGGCTCAAAAGGAGCCAGTCCAGGATCTGTCAAGATGCAAAAGCTGGAGGTCTTTTGTGATGTGGAACAACAGGGATGTAATCTTAGATTTTGAAGTTTCTGGGGCTTGTTTTGTTGCCTGTAAAACTTCATTTTGCAGTTTCTAGGGTGTTTTTGTTGTCCCTAAACTTCATTAACAGACAAAACGGTTGGAAACCAAGGACAGATCCGATGTTTGATCTTCAGTGGGTTTTACTGTACTCAGGAAAAGGGCTGGCATTTATTTTCAGTGCTCCTCTTCAGAGGAGTTTCCCTCATTTCTCATCTTTCCAGCTGTTCTGATAGTCTGTTACATTGGAGAACCTGTTTCTCTTGGTGTTCTGAGTTGACTTTAAGCAGCTCACTGAGACGGGCTCCAGGTCAAAGGCTCTGAAGTATTAACTCCAAAGTGAGCCTGATTATCCTTAACTAAATCTGTGATAATGACAGGACAAAACACAAGTTTGCTGTTGGGGGCTGCAGTAAATATTTGACCAATTTGCTGTATGTGCAGATTTTGTAGCAGGACCTGCCAAGTTGAGCAGATTCCTCAAATTTTGGCTAACGTGAGATTTTTCATGTAGCTTTTATAGGTTAACACTATTCTGGTATTTCAGGCAGCATAAAGGTGAAAACTGACATTCCCATCAGCAAAAAAAGAAGTGAAAAGCACCGTGAAACACATGATTGTTACTTATTTCTTGGCATATCTTTAGAATTCAGCAGGTGCTCCTGTGATTTTTGGGGCTGATGCTCTGCAGAAGGGGCTCTTTAATGTCCTCACTCACTTGAATCCTGAAATCCCAGTTTCATGCATACGTTTTCTGCCCGAGGGGAGGGCAGCAGATGTTTTCCCATCTTAATTTGTGTCGCCTTCTTTCCATATCAGGTGTTCTTGGGTTTACAGCAGAGATCAAAGGTGCTGATTCCAAAGGTTTGTGTTCCCACATGGTTCCAGCCCATTGGATTTATTTGCTGTCACTTCAGTTCCTCTGGTTCCTGCTGGAGAGCTGGACTGAGCTCAGCCTTCCCCTCTTGAATAACTCTGGTCTCTCCCTGAGAACACTGAGTTTGGAGAAATTGAAATGCAAATTCCAAGTGGGAATTTTGTGCCTTTGTTCAAGTGTAATGTAGCAGCGCCTGCACTGAACCAATCTTGGATTATTTCTAATGTTGGCTCAAAATGCAAGTTTGTTTTTTTTTCCTTAAAATTCTTGTAGGCCATTCCACAGCGAGAGAGTTCATGGAAAACGGGGCTGGGAGAGGAAACACCTTTTGGAAATGGAGTCCTTGGGACTCTGTGGGTTCTGATGGTTATTTGCAAAGCCTGGAAGAGCTTTCAATCTTTATTTTTCAAGTGTTCTTCACAAAATAAAATGTCATTTTTATCTGCCCAGTTGAGTTGTCTGTGGATGTCTCACTGGTTGGGAAGGGCACAAACTGGTTTCTGACACGAGTATTAATTAGCTTTAATTTTCCAATGTTTCTGAACCAACATTCTCATCTCTGGGGCAGGTTCCCCCATTCCTTGTGGCTGTTGTCTTTTCCTGAAGGTCCTGGCTTGGCTCTAGCTCAGGGCTCCGAGTACAGGAGCAGCTTTGATTTGTCCCATGCTTCCAATCCCTGTGGAGGAGGTACTGAGGATGGCAGGGAATGTTCCTCCATCAGGATACAAATTAAAGTCACTCTGGAGCCCTAGACTTAGAAAAAGCCTTGGAAAAACTCTTTTAATCCCAGTTGTTTGAACTGGTTATTTTGAGCCAGAGATTTTGACTGAAATTAGCAATTATCTACTAGAGACTATTAAGCCACCTTCTGGGAAATTAACTTTTGGGGGGGTTGTTTGTTTGTTTGGGGTTTTGTTTTGTTGTTTGTTTGTTTGGCTGGGGTTTTTTTGGTTTGGTTTTTTGGTGTTTTTTTGGGGGTTGGTTTTTTTTTTTTTTTTTTGGGTCATCTGGTTCATCCCATCTTGCTCAGACCTTTCTGGGATTCTGTATCTGGACCCTGAGGGTTTCCAGGTACATGGAAATCTCCCAGAGTTGAGCTACACTTTTCTCAGCATCCTTCCTGCCAAGCATGGTACAGTGTTCATGGCATTTCCAAGAGGTTTAGCAGGGCTAAATGGGATACTGGGAAGAAATCCTTCCCTCTGAGGGTGGTGAAGCCCTGGCCTGGGCTTTTGGTTCTTCAGTTAAATGGAGCTTTGCATCCTTAGGGTGCCTCTGCAGGAAAACGAGCAAATGAGGCCAAATTTAAGCTCCCCCCTGAGATTCCTCCTCAGGCATCTCAGATGCTTTGTAGAGAATCGGTGGAAAAACCCAGATAAACGACACAAACCCAAAATAAACATCCCTCTTCCCCAGAGCAGCTTCTTCCCAGTCTTCTTGCTTCCTCTGAGACTTCTTGCGATGCCCTGGGATGTGGGAGATGTCAACACCTCCTGTTCTTCCCAGGATCACCACATCCCAGAGTCAGAGCTTGTCTGGGAACCTCAGCAGCAGGCTCAGGGGAAGGTAAAATTCCCTTCCCTCAAGCACCAGCTGGCAGGAGCCTAGGTGAAATTACCACCTTGGCATGGAACTGTCAGCTTCCTTTCTGCTGGAAAAATGTCTTTGCCTGCAGATTGATTTGCTTTGTCATGCCACTTTTTATTCCCAAATCTGATTATTCCTTTACAGAAGTGTGGGGGTTGGATTGGAACAGGTGCTCCAGTGCCACCCCTGCCATGGGCAGGGACATCTTCCACTGTCCCACATGGCTCCAAGCTGGAATGTCCAACCTGGCCTTGGGCACTGCCAGGGATCCAGGGGCAGCCACAGCTTCTCTGGGCACCCTGTGCCAGGGCCTGCCCACCCTCCCAGGGAACAATTCCTACCCAATATCCCATCCAACCCTGCCCTCAGGCAGTGGGAAGCCATTCCCTGTGTCCTGTCCCTCCATCCCTTGTCCCAGGTCCCTCTCCAGCTCTCCTGGAGCCCCTTTAGGCACTGGAAGGGACTCTGAGGTGTCCCTGCAGCCTTCTCCTCTCCAGGTGAACGAACACTCCCAGCTCTCCCAGCCTGGCTCCAGAGCCTTGGAGCATCTCCCTGCCCCTCCTCTAGATGTGCTCCACACTGTCTTTGTTTTCCTTGTGTTGGGTCCCACACAGTCACCCTTTAGTGATAAAGCGAAAAAAACCCCAAAAACCCAGAACTTTTCCCAATATGATTCACCTCCCGCTGACACACAGCATTTCTCCCGAACATATTTCATTCGCTGCCTGTTGCACTGAGGGGCAGGGGATGCGGTTTTGGGGCTGTTTGTGGGGATTTTGAGGCTGTTTCTGGGGGGTTTATGGCTCTCTCTGGAGTTTTTATGGCTGTTTCCGGAGGTTTTGGAGTTGCATCCAGGGGCTTGGGGGCTGTTTACAGGGTCTTGTGGCTGTTCCCCGGGGTTTTGGGGCTGTGTCCGGAGGCTTTGGGGCTGTGTCCGGAGGCTGTGGGGCTGTGTCCGGAGGCTGTGGGGCTGTTTCCGGAGGTTTTGGGGCTGTTTCCAGGCTTTTTATCCCCTGAGGGCGGCGCGGGGCGGGCCGGTTGCTATGGCCGCGGTGCCCCTTAGCAACGAGCCGCGCACGCGCCGCGCGGGGGGCGCCGGGAGCGCCGGGCCGGGGCCGGGCGGGTCCCGCCGAGATCCCGGTTCGAGCCCCGGTCCCGGTCCCGGTCCCGGTCCCGGCCCCGATCCCGGTCCCGCCGCGATGAACGAGGCGGTGTCGCGGCAAACGCGGGAGACCCTGGGGCAGGTGATCCGCAAGCCGCCGCTCACCGACGCGCTGCTGAGCAAGCCGCCCTTCCGCTACCTGCACGACCTCATCTCCGAGGTGGGTGGGTGTGAGAGTGGGGTTCCCCCCGGGCTGGGCGGCATCGCTGGGGATGCCCCGAGTGCTGTGTAAATCACGGGGGTTTTGGGGCGCTGGGTGAGTTTTGGGATCTGGGAGTGGGAAAGTAGTAGGAAAAGGGGGTCACGCTGGCAGAGGCAGGGTTAGGTGGGCTTTTGGGAAGGAGTTGCTCCCTGTGAGGGTGGTGAGGTCCTGACACAGGCTGCCCAGAGAAGCTGTGGCTGCCCCTGGATCCCTGGAAGTGCCCAAGGCCGGACATTGGGGCTTGGAGCAGCCTGGGACAGTGAAACATCACAGAATCACACAATCATTGAGGTTGGAAAAGCCTCCCCGAGGTCACTGAGTCCAGTCTGTGCCCGGTGCCCACCTTGTCACCACCCCGGAGCACTGAGTGCCACGTCCAGGCGTTCCTTGGGCACCTCCAGGGATGGAGACTTCAACACCTGACCACCCTTTCCAGGAAGAATACATTGCCTGCTGCACGAGATTTATTGAACAGAGGCTTTAAATGTTCTTAACTTACCCCATTTCTTCTGGTTTTTAGGTGATCAGAGTGACAGGTTTTCTGAAAGGACTTTACACGGATTTCGAGTTGAAGTCAGATAACGTCAAGGTGGGCATAGGACCTTCTTGCTTATTCAGCTCTCAGTGTTCTTTGCAACTTGCCACAAGGTTCTTTTGGTCTTTTCTGTGTTCAGCATCAAGGACCTGTTATTTTTGTGAAGGAGTTGTAAAAGTTCCTGCCTGTGGGTTGTATTATGCATTCCATGGGGTGAATGCCTGTAGATCTGTGCACAAATAGGTTTTAAAGAGTCTTGTGGTCTCTCAGCAGAATCTGTGGCCCTAAATATATAGCGTTATATATTTGAGTACATATACAAATACATATAAATGTGATATATAAATATATACATTAAATATCCTTGTTTAATATCCCAGGACTCACCTGTCTAGGATTTGCATTCTCAGTAGCTTCATTGCAGTATAAAACTGGCTGACTACTGAAAGAGGAGGTTAATATTATTACTGAAAACTCTTTTTATTAAGTCCAAGGGTGACTTTACTCTCTATTTGCTGCTTTCCCGTGATTTTTGGCTGAGCTGATGCAGAGTTCTCCAACTCCCAGCCTGATTTGGGAGCTTTGGTTGCTGATTCTTGGCAAACAAAGCAGTGTTTTTGTGTTGCCACTTCGGCAGCTGATCCCATGGTGTTTGTTTAACATAGCAACTCAAGTGTGAGCTCTGGGAGCCTGACTTCTCATCCCTCCAGCCAGTTCTTGCACGTTTTAGTCACTGATTAATGTGTGTGTTTATTTCTGTGACTGCTCCTACTGCTGTCAAGATAACTAAAATGGAGTAATTTATAACTGAATTGTTGGGTTTTTTTGACAGTGTCCCTGTTGACCCAAAAAGCAGATTTCCCAGCAGCTCCTGAGCAGGTCTTTGTTGCATCTACATGCTGCTATCTCTCTGAGAATTTCTTTCACAAATTTCTTTCACAGCCCATGAGCCCATGGGGTTTTCCAGAGCTCAGGAAGAGATCAAAATCCTGGAGTGTGGGGAAAAATGTCTCAGCCTTGAGTTCCTCTTCTCAAAACTGGTCAGGAGGAAGACTTGGCTGGTTCCTAACTGTGTTCTCTCTTGGAGTTGTAGAATATCAGGAGAATAATTTTTATCTGAGTAATCAATGGGAGAGAGCTGTAAGGAGGACTGAAATCATGAAGATTCCTTAATTGTGAGGACTTTTGTGAAATTTCACTCAGCTTTACTTTGTTTATTTGGTCTTTTAGTTTTTACTTCTGATTTTATGTAATCACTGGAAGACATCATCTCTGATGAAGGGTAGTTGGGGCAGGTTGTTTGTAAAGTACAATTAGGGAACTAAATCAAATACGATAATGGTGGAGATAAAAGTTCCTCTTAATTGCTCTTTTACCAGGATAAGGATTCCAAAATCAACTTCCTTCAGAAGGCCATTGATGCTGTTGTGATGGTGACAGGAGAGCCACTGTCAGTGAAACCAGCACGAGTTGTGGCTGGACATGAGCCTGAGAAAACCAATGAATTCCTTCAGGCAATTGGGAAATGTTGCCTAAATAAGGTAGGACAGAATGATGCAGATTTTATGCACACAGGGAATAGGGACAGGAAGAGAGGGAACGGCCTCAAGCTGTGCCAGGGGATGTTCAGGATGGCCATCTGCAGGAATTTCTCTGTGGAAAGGGTGGTCGGGCCTTGGAAGGGGCTGCCCAGGAAGGTTTGGGGTCCCCATCCCTGGAGATGTCCACAGAACACCTGGATGTGGCACTCAGTGCTCTGGGCTGGTGACAAGGTGGGGATCACTCACAGGCTGGACTCGATGGCCTTGGAGGTCTTGTCCAGCCCAAATGATTCTGTGCCTGAATTACCCTCTGCTGTCATTAACTGCACAGTAGAAACACTTTGTCACCCCTTAATAACAGCAGATGGAGAGTTCATGATCTTTAGCAAGAGTTTGAGCCAGTTTCCTACACAAATGTATTCTGAATATGAAGGACTTTAATGTTCACTGTTGTTCCCTTTGTTTGTTTGTCTTGTAATAACTTTTATTTGATTTGAAGCACAAAATGAAGCTTCAGAACCTTTAAAATTTTGGGGTACAGACACAGTAATTGTACAACCAGTTGCTCACCTTTGACTTTATCACATTTCAGTCAAATCTCTTAACTGTGGAATGAAAGTAATTTTTCCACTGTGCTTTTTTTGATTATGGAAATACAATAATGGAGAAATTTGATAACTGGTTGAAAACAACTGCAGGGTCTGTTCTTACACTGAATTATTGCATTCTTTCATGGAATTATTATGTTTTTACACTGAATTGTTACATTTACATTGTTACATTTCTTTTATTGTTACATTTAATTGTTACAATTAAAATACTAATTACTACATTAATTATTTAATGAAACAATTTACTCATTTCAGTGCTGTTTTTCTGTTCCTTGCAGCTGTCAAGTGATGCTGCTGTGAAAAGGGTCTTGGCTGGGGAAAAAGCTGATGCTAAAGGGAAACCTCCACCCTCTAAACCTCGAGACAAAGAAAGCAGAGACCCCAAAGCAGAACAACAAAAAAGCCATAGGGATAAAGAGGTAGCATTTGCATTTTTGGGGGTGGGTACTGGGGTACCATGATTTACTTGCTTGGGGTTTTTTGTGTTTGTGGAGTCACAAAAATGGAATTAATTTTTAGTGTTTGCTTTCTTTTTAGAGCAGGAGAGACACTGAAATTAAGGACAGAAGCTCCAGCAGAGACAGAAAACACAAAGGAGATTTGAAAGAGAGCAGAGAAAGAGAAAAGGAGAGGGATAAACAGAAGAATAATGAAGAGAGGCACAAAGAAACTGAAAGAGACACCTCAAAGGAAGGAGAAAAACAAGAGAGGGAAAGAAGCAAAATCAGAACGAGCAAACAAGGAAGAGACACAGAAAAGACCAAAGGAAAAGGAGACCCAGAGCGAAGAGCTGACCTTGGGCATGATAAAGGACAGGAAAGAGAGAAAAGACATGAAGGAGGAAGAGAAAAGGACAGGCTGAAAGGAAGAGACAAAGATAAGGCCAAGGACAGAGAAGGAGAGAAAGACAGAGAGAGAGGAAGAGATCGGGGCAGAGAAAAAGATGGGGAACATTTCAGGGAACATGGGAAGGAGAAAGCAGAGAAAAAGGTAATTGAAATGTTATTTTGGGGAAGAACTTTCTCCATGCTGTGGATGGGACTGTGTTCCAGTGGTCTTCCATGTTTGTATTCCTGCTCATTCAGCAGGAAGGGACCTTGTTCCAAACCCCTGCCATGGGCAGGGACACCTTCTACTGTCCCAGGCTGCTCCAAGCTGGAATGTCCAGCCTGGCCTTGGGCACTTCCAGGGATCCAGGGGCAGCCACAGCTTCTCTGGGCACCCTGTGCCAGGGCCTGCCCACCCTCCCAGGGAACAATTCCTGCCCAATATCCCATCCAGCCCTGCCCTCTGGCAGTGGGAAGCCATTCCCTGTGTTCTGGCACTCCAGGCCCTTACCCAAGTCCCTCTCCATCTTTCTTGTTGGCTCTCTTCAGGTGCTGGAGAGCCTCCTCAGAGTTGGGACTGAATGGTCTCTAAGGTGCCTTCCAACCCCAACCAGTCTGGGATTCCTGGATATTCTAAGGATTTTAAGTCCTAAACTCCTTTGAGTGCCACCTTTTCATTGCCTTTCATTTTGTTATTCTTCTATTTCTTCCCCCTTTAAATATTTCCTATTCTGCCATTCTGTTCTGTTGTTAGAAATTCAGGATTGATGGGCACCAAAATGCTTCTCTTGAATCTAAACCTGCTCATTTCTTTCCAGCCCTCAGATCCTGAAGAATCCACACTTAGAAAACCACAGAGGCCAACTAAAGACAGCAAGTACGAGCCAGACACTGAGGTCAGTAGTGGGGGAGGCAGGAATATTCCAAGTGTTGCATTTTGATTTGGCAATCTGCTCAAAAACAATGTAGGACTGAAAGGTAGGTAAATGGCAAGTTTTAGGGCTGGGAAATACATGAAACAGATGCTTCCCTGAGTGTTTTGGTTGTTTATTTATTAAAAATTTCTCTGAGCTTTGAGAAAAAAAAAAAAAGTATACTTAATTTATTTCATTTTGCAGATTTTATTTCTTTGTATTCGTATTTTGGACACTTCTTAGGATCACAGACTGGTTTGTGTTGGGAAGAACTTTAGAGCTCATCTCTTCCAACCCCCTGCCATGAGTTTTCTTTATTCCTCAGAATCTTTCCTGGAAAGCTGATAGGGTTTTTGTATTTATTTGTAAATTTTAGCAGGAGTTACTGTTTTGGGAAGAAAATGAGTCCAGTGTTGTTTCAGGGTCCATGTTTTGCAGCTGGGAGAGCAGCTCAGTGCCTCTGCACAGAAGCTGCTGCTTGTGACACACCATTGTGCCTCCATCTGCTGCTTCCTGATGACCTGAGGCAGTCTGGGGAATTGTGGAGCCACGTGGCCAAATGTTTAAGGAGGGAGACTTCAATAAATGAACCTAAAGCAGCAGAGGCTGAGGAAAAACCAGGCAGGATCCCAAGTCTAGCAGGAGTCTCTGGGCCCACTGACATTATCGTGTCTTCCCCATGAGATGACAAATTTATGGCTCTCCTTGACTCCAATCCAACCAAACTCTTTAAGTTATTGGCACTGGGAGGGAGAGCTTATAAAAGAGTGTTTTTTTTTTTTTTTTGTAGCCTCCAGCCAATATTCATGGCCAAGTCAAACTTCCTGCAAATTGGGTCTCTAATGGAAATTGTGAGCCCCATCCCAAACTCTGGTCGTGCTCTCGGGCACCACAATAATGCAGCGGGGCAGTAAAGTTTCATTTCCCCTCCTAAGTGCTTTTGGGAGGGATTCCAAGGCTTGGAATTATTACCTGAAATCCAAATGACATTCCTGCCTCTGCCTGCTTGTGTAACAGTGGAGGCTGCTCACTCCTGAGGTGATGAAAACACAAACTGCAGAGCAGAGCATGGCAAATGTCATCGTTTTAAAGCTGTGGAAGGGAGAGATGACATGAAAACGTGCCCAGTGAATTTTGAGAGCTGAGATAGCTGCACAAAGTGATTTTGAGGGAATTCCAGCAGAAAGGCATTGGAAATTGCATCTCCTGCATTGGGGTTGATCTTCTGGTCCTCCCAGGAGTTTCCCAGCCTTTATTTCCAGGGATTTACCCCAGTTTAACCAGTGGGTCCACTTGAGTCATGTGTCAGAGAAACAAATGTATTCTAAATAGGGCAAACAGGTTTCTGTGCTCATGAAGGATATTGAATCTTATTTTGTGGTCTGTGCTGCAGAATTAATAAATCTTCAGCATCTCTCTTTAGCTCTTTATATGTATCTTTTCTATAGATAGTTACAGAATATATATATTCACTATAATAGAAGTGAAACAGTTTGAGGCAGTACCCAATGAGTCAGCCACTGTTCTTTTCCCCTCAGGATTAACATCTTTAACCTTTTACTGCATTTACTTTAGAGAACAGATCAATTTAGATTTTTTTTTTTAATATTCTACATGTACAGCAAAGCTGTCACCTAAAGTTTAGTCCCTGGCTTTGCTTAATGAGATATTCTCTGTTCATGCAAATCTCAGTTTTTCTTGGTGCTAATTATTAATGCCAGCTTTCAAATCTACTTAAGACTGACTCCTTTTTGTAATTTAAATGTATTTTTCTGTTGCTAAAGAAACTCTTTGTGCTACCCAGTGTGCAGTAATCATCACATGGGTATCCATAATTTTCTGGAGCTAGAAGAAAGCAGGAATAAGTAGGAATTAAGAGACATTTGGCTACCACATGGCAATCAGAAGCTGCCTCAAGGCTGGCTCTTGCATCCCACAGTTTGGGATCAGAGTTGAGTCATGTTCTGTTCACTCTCAGTCCGTCTCAGGGAAAAATCAGATTTAAAGTGGCCTTTTGGACCTTCTAAATAATGAAGATCATTATTATTTAGACTTGACAAGAGGTGGGGGAGGTCACAGAGCATCTGGTGCTGGAAGTGGCTGCAGAACAGGTAAATCATTTCCCCCCGAGGCCAAACACCTTGGAAAAGTCTCTTCCATGTTTCCCATGGCAGCTGGAACTCTTGGCTGAAGCTTTCTGTAATATCCTGTCACTTGTGACCACTTGGAGAATGGGTTTGATTTTTGCCCTGCAGACTCTATTGCTCTGGAAGTGGTCACTTGAAGCAGCCTCTAAATCCTACCTAATGAACTTCTGTTCCCCTTGGAACTTACTTAGGTTATGTAATGAAACTGTGGAATTAAAAAAAGGACAGCAGAGAGAATCATTCCATGGAAATCTGCAGGACGTGGCTCAAATATTTCTGTTCTGGAGCTGGGAATGTCCCTCTCTCTTTGCTGTCATCAGAAATCAGAATTACATCAGAAATTCAGCATTTAAACCGGTTTAGAAACAGATTTTCCTCATCTCTTTGTGTTTGAGAAGTTTTAATTTGCAGAATCTAATACCAATAGAACATCATCTTGCAAGACTTCAGGTGAGGAAAAGATAATTGATGGATATTTTCCTAATAAGTCTTATCAGCACAGCATTCAAATTGGCCTTAGCAGGTTGAGATCTTTCCTTGTATGTGGTTTTATTCATATAAAATGATACCTGCACATTTTATGTTGTAGATGTGGAAAGATGCCTCCAGGCACTGTGGATTTAATTAGAAGAAAAGTACTGTGGAGGGTTGATGGAATGAAATTGCTGTTCACAGACTTAATTCTTATTTGTTATTAGAGACCCATCAGTAGAGCTGATGAATTGGAGGGGGAAGTCACAGTGGCTTATTTTATAATGAGCTCTGAAACACCAGCAAACGTTTTCTTCTGTCTCAAAGTGAAATTTGGCCTCTTTAAAGGTTAATAATGAGGACAAAACAGCAGCCTGGATGGTTTGCAGAAGGCTCTGGATCCTCTCCATGTGGAAACATAATTACCCAGGACTGGGAAGCGTGCATGCATCCATCAAGGATTCCACTGCAATGTGTTTTTTCCAGGATGGTGTGAGATGAAGTGCAAGATTTCCCTTTAATGGCTCCAGTGGCTGCTTTTCAAAGTCTTGAAGGGGAATAACCTCTTTTATCTCCCTTTGGAAAGCCCCCCAGTCATAAATATTGGGGGCTTTCTGTTTTTGTGTGCTGCCATAGTGAGTAAACATCAGCTTTCACCCTGCACCTGCTGCCAGGCTGCACGTGTGGCTCCACAGAAATTCTGTTTGTAGCCACATAAATAAATGACCCAATCCCCTCTTGCAGCAGCCCCAGCACCTATTCCCAGCTCCCTCCCCACCTGTGCTAATAATGACCTCACTCAGAGAGCTGCTGGGGCTGGAGTGTGCCAGATGTGCTCCTGATGGAGTAGGAGCTTTCTTTTCCCTCCTTCCATAGTGTTGGGCTTGTGGAGGTAATTATGAAGAATTAAAATTAGGATGAATCATTTGAAGATTGGAATCCTTAGTCTGGTTTTCCTTAGAACATGCCAGGATTTCCTAAAGAGGAAAAACACTTCCTTCTGGTGGAAGGTGTCCCTGCCCCGGGCAGGGGGTGGAAGGGGATGAGCTTTAAGCTTTAATGTCCCTTCTACTCAAACCATTCTTTGATGGCATAAAAATGGCAGAATTTCTGATTCTCAGGTTATCAGTATGGACATTGAACATCTCTTCCAACCTTAATGATGATCAGCAGGGCTGACACAAAATCTTGGATGAAAACTGCAAGACAAAAAAGCACATAAGGAAGGAGATCCCTGGAGGTGCTAAACATATTTTAGGACTTTATAGACAGGATTTTTAGCCAGGGAAGTTGCCATTTAAGTAATGGACTGTGCAAGCCTGGTAGCACAAACAGAAATCCTTGTTTCTGTTTTGGAATGGAATCTGAAAGAATTTGCAGCAGGTTGAAGAGGAGCTGAATATCTGATGCAGCTGAAACACAGAGGTGATTGTAGGAATCTTCCTCCTTTTTATAAACCTTTTTATTCCACGAGGTTGGATACTCTTAGTTCCCATTTGGAAGTTATTTTTCCATCAAATAAGTTCTCGTGAAAGAAAATAGCTGGCACTTATCCAGGAAAAAAATATCCACAGGCTTTGAGGGAAATAAATTCAGCATAAATGTGTGGATCAATTCTTAGGTCAATATTTGCTCTGTATAATGCTTAGAAAAGCAACACAAGGAAGTAAATTTTAGATATAATGATATAATTTTTAAATCTACTGTTATATAAATTTTTTGGCCTTTTTTTTTTGTTTTGTTTTGTTTTGTTTTTTTCCAGAATGAAACTCCTGCAAGGATATCAAAGCAGCCTTCAGCAAAAGGATCAAGGCATCATTCCAAGCCCGGAGGAGAAGGTAACCACAGGGAGGATATTGTTATTTCTATCAAACCTGCTGGAGGGTTATTGAGTAGGAATAGCAGAAATACCTAAATATTCCTGTTTATTATTGTCAGGGTTTGGTTTGTACTCCCAGCCTGCATTTGTGAGTCCAAGAGACAACTTTCCTGCCTGGATTTGGGATACAGGAAGGAGATTCAGTTCAGCTTGCTCTCGTTCCCCTCACACAGTTGCAGATACAAATTCAGCCTGCTCTTGGTAATTTCTGTGTCATTACTCTCTAAATGAGCATTTGGACTTGTCTGCAACTATTTCTGACATTTAACATTTGTTAAGTGTTTAGAGCAGAGCAAAGTGAAGGCTTGAGCCTTGAAATGATTTTTATTGGGTTTAATAGGCAGGTGGGCCAGGCTTTCCAAATAAATTATTTCTCTGCAGAGGTGCTTCCATGCAATTATGTCACCAACTTTTGTAGCTCAACCTTTAAATATTGTATTTACACACTGATATCTTCAGAATATCCCAAATATTGCACGTCAGGAATAAAGGAATCTTAGCCTAGCACTGCCATCCCTTTGTGTAGGAAACCAAGAGGAAGAGCCTGGAGAACCTCCTGGATAAGGAATAAAAGTGGCTAATACCCAGACCTCAGACAGCAGCAGTGGAACTGCAATCTCTGTCTGTATTTCAGTGCCTTTCCCCCTCTTATTTCAGTGATTGTTCCTCATTTCCTTTCAGAGCTTTGTGCCCCTGGTATTTTAATCCTAAAGAAGAAGTCACTGTACATAAATCACTTTAATGTCTCAGTTCAGAAGGTTCAGTGACACCTGTGAATTGATGCCTGTTGAAAACAGACAATTCTGGTTAAAAAATGGTGCTGTTTAGACTAATGGAGGTATTCATATACTTCATTTGCCAGTCTCATTATTAATAATTTATTTAAAGAGGTCATGCATTGCTGGGTGTCTCTCCAAGCACCCACGTGTTTTTTGGATTTCTCTTTTAGGTTTCCATGTATCTGAGGCAAAATACTGGAGTTAAATCAGTCCTGCTTTCAGGATAATGAATAGCCCTGTTTGGGCACTGTAAATACCTTGGAAAAACCCTGGCACTTGGGATCTGAATATGTGTTAATTTAGGAGCCTCATTCAAGTCGGTGCTAGAAAATTGAAATTTTTATGTCAGATCTCCTGTGCTGTGAAGTCTGAACAATTTGGCAGCTGAAAAACCCCCTGTCTGGATTCCATTAAAACTGGAGCCTTATTTTACTACTCAGTGATCCTTAGCTGATCCTATAACTTCTGTTATTTCCCAAGATTTCAGTATTTGTTTTGTATGACACTAAACTGCAAGGACCAGACACACCCCAATTATGGGATTATCCCTTTAAAACCAGAATCCAGTTTTCCTGATAAGTTTAATAAAGGGAATGACTTTAGGGTGAATATTTTAAAATATTCCTCTTTCCCTGATGCAGCACTTAAATTTTAGTTTACCAGAGCCAGGAATATTTTGGGGCATTACCCCTCTTTATTTTCTGACACAGTGGGACTGCCATAGGTGAATAATCCAGAGAGTAGGAAAACTTTCTGGAGCTGTGCTGATGATCAGAGCTTTCTATTTTGTCTTCTATTAATTGGAAATGAATCAATGTACAGCAGGAGGGAATGTCTCTTCTCCATGGGCAGATAAATGGTAGAGGTTTATACTGAATATTTCAGCTTTCAGGAGTTCAGTCAGCACTCATTTAAAAAGTCTTTGTGCACCTTGAATGTGATTTATTGACACTGAAGAAGGTTTATTAAACTAGGGTAGCCCTTAAAGAAATCCTAGCAAGTATTTAGCATGGCTTTTTATTTTGAATTTTATTGGCTCTTAGGTTTCATTTGACTATAAACTGGTTTGTTACAGGAGCTGTGGACACAAGGAGTGTGGCAGATGGGATTTCAGAGGATGGTGCTGCTGAGCTGCAGGAGAAAAATGAACCAGACCTTGCAGAAAGACAGAAAGGTAGGGAAAGCTAAAGTGTGACTGCCATGGAAAGCCCAGCTGGATTGTTTGGGTCAAATCCATGCAGCTAAATGATGTAAGGAGGGTGATTTACACTTAATCCAACTGCTGCTGTGTGTTTTAATCATATCTGAGTCATATTTTGCCTTGAAAAATGTCCATCCCCTGATAAAGCAATTACTTCTGTTTTCTTTTTCCTGTTCTTCTGTTTTCCAAGAGGCAGATGCTGCACCTGAATCCCTTGGTGACTTGTTCTCTGTAAGAAGTGAATCTTTGCACGTTGCCTTTTTGTGTAACTATTTGGGAGTCTCAGTGTTTGCATTTTACAGGATTCCAGAGGAAAATTCCATCCCTGCATTCTTACTTCTCCATTTCTTCCCCAAGCTGGATATAGCTCCCAAGACATGGATTTGTGTCCAGCTACAGCACTCATGGAGCCTTGGAAGCAAAATGCAGGGGGAGGAGCTGAAATTGCTGCAAAAAGCTGCATTTTTGTTCCCTCCAGATGCACATGCTTGAGCTGGTTGGGAGGATGGATCCCATGGATGTGGGAGGTGTTCCCAGCCCACCTTTGGCCTCCAGGGCCTCGTGGCTGTGGCAGCCTAATGAGATATGGATGGATGGCCAAGACATTTGTGTGACCTGCCCCAGCTGGGAGAACTTCCATGTGAATTCCCTTTCATCCCTTGGAGCTGTCTTGTCCTTCAGAATGCATCTGGGATGGAAAATAAATTTATGTTGTATTTGGGATGGATGTAAGAGGCATACCCCAGGTTCATTATTGATTTGAATTGGATCCCCTGGTGATGTAAGAACCAAATATTCTGAATCAGAAGAATAATGAAAGTTGGAACAGATCTCCAAAATCATCAAGTCCAACCTGTATCATCGAGCTCAACCTTTATTTTATTGACTGATCTTGATTTTCAGCTTTATTCACCAAGGCACTGTAAACCCTTCATTTTTTAGGTTCAGGACCTTTAAGATCCCCAATCCAAGCCATTCCATGAGCCCAGGATTATAAAACATGGTTTATTAGCTGAAATAAACTGATTTTCCTGGATCTTTTAGAGCATTGTTTCTGTCTGCCTCAGTTATATTTTGTTGCAGAATAACAAGGCTCTGTATCCCAATTTTCCTGGCCCTGGGAGTAGTTCCTAGATTCTGGGTGTAATTCCTGTTGTGTGCTTCATGCCTAACTAACTTGATCAGATTGCAGGATAAGTGCAATCCTGAGAAATCAGTGTATTTGTCTTTTACAGAATAATTTTCCAGAGACTCAGTAACAATCCAATGACAAAGGAGCAGCATCAAACATAACTGAAAACTTTAAATGGAAAAAGGTGCTTTTTAGTAAATCAAGCCTTTTTCTAATGCTTTTTGCCCTTTTTGTGATGTATTATAGAATTTTTAAACATAATTGGGCTGAGTTTAGGTGCTTTGAGTAGACTTTACTCAAGGAATAGCCACCACCTCAACCAAGAATCCCAGTAGGGGGAGATGAGAGTTTAAGGGAAACAAAAGCATTGAGTGAGATGATGACATTTTCACAGAGGGGTGAATTTCACAATGTTGAGAAACTTAACAAAAGTAAAGAAATTTATCTGTTTTTTTTCAAGGCAGTGCTAAGATTCCAAATGCTGTCATAAAAAATATGTTTTCCTAGCCCAGCTAAGCCCCAATTTTATGTTGTTTTGTTCAATAGAAAGAGAAGGGGAGAACCTGGATCCTGAAAAGCCTGAAAATGGGGAAGCACCTCCTGATGTCCCACCTCAGCCTGCCCAAAGGTGTGTTTCCATCCTTTTTTCTGTTCTTCATCCATAAACTGCTTCCATGGGATGTTAGTAAAGTTTTTGAGGAGAACATTGCATTTCCTCTGTGCATTCCATAGGGATGGTGTTATGGATAAGGCGAACTTGGTTTTTAATTTGAATGTTTGATTTTTTATTCTTTTTTTTTGCTCAGCAAAGGCTTGTGTTGCTGTGTCACTCAGCAAAGGCTTGTGTTGCTGTGTCACTTGTGAAAATGATTTTTCCCCATTCCTGCTGTTATTCCAGACGGATTCCCCGTCCTGGCAGTGCAAGGCCGGCACCTCCACGAGTGAAACATCAGGAGAGCACTGAGCTCCTAATCCCAGAAAGGTGAGGGATGAGGCAAATGCAGCCTGGGTGTTCCTTGGAGCACACCCTTCCCAGCTCCTCTGGCATCACCAGTTTGGGGTGGTCACCTCATGGTGGGGACATGTGGAATTCCCATCCTTGGAGTGTCCAGGGAGGGCCTGGACGTGGCACTCCACGTGCTGTGGGTGGGGACTGCTCACAGGTCAAAAGTTGGAGAGCATTTCCAGCCTCAGTCATTCTGGGATTCTGTGAGCTTTTGATGGATTTTAGTTGAGTTTTGTTTATTCTGGGTAGATCTCTCAGTATTTCCATTCCTTTTCCTTTGTGTCTTTTCCTTTTCCTGTGTCTATTCCCTTTTCCTTGTGTCCCTGACAGGAGTGGCAGCGCTAAAACGGCCCCAAATGTGATCAGGGAGCAGCAGGTTTCTGATGAGGAGGACGAGCAGTTCGTGGTGGAGGCAGCAGTGCCTCTGCCAGAGATGCCAAAGGTCTGTTCCTGTTCCATCTTATTGAACCTTTTTCCAGATTTTGTTTGGAATGTCCAGCTTAGAGAAGGCTCCAGGGAGAGCTCAGAGCCCCTTGCAGGGTCTAAAGGGGCTCCAGGAGAGCTGGAGAGGGACTGGGGACAAGGCATGGAGGGCCAGGACACAGGGAATGGCTTCCCACTGCCAGAGGGCAGGGCTGGATGGGATATTGGGAAGGAATTCCTGGCTGGGCTGGAATTCCCCGAGAAGCTGTGACTGCCCCTGGGAGTGTCCAAGGCCAGGCTGGACACTGGGGCTTGGAGCAGCCTGGGACAGTGGAAGGTGTCCCTGCCCATGGCAGGGCTTGGAATGGGATGAGCTTTAAGGTCCCTTCCCACCCAAACCATTCCATGATTCCCTGACTTGTTGACCTGTCCTCCAGCTGAATGTTTTTGAATAGTTCCACATGACAGCAATGCCAACTTTCTGCAACTAAAGCTCTCTTCCTGCATGTGTAGGAGCCAGAAGTGGAGCTGGTTGAAGATCAAAAGCATGGTACGTTTGCTTTTATCTATATTTATACAGATCTAGAATCAACCCCTGGGTTTAAAGCAAATGCTGAACACTTAAAATGCTGAACAGAGCAGTTCAATCCCTCCTGAGGGAAGGGGTTTGCAACGTTTGCAGGAAAACCAACTTATTTACCCAGGCTTGTTTTCCTGTGCAGCTGGAGTTACAGCTTTGTTAAGGACACATTTTCTATGCATCGTCAGTGTCAGCAGGATTTAAAATTCTGCATAAAACTCATAAATTAAAGTTTCTTCCAAGTGTCAGGTACAGCTCGTCAGCTCTGAGATACGAGGTTGGATTTAAAGACAAGTTCTAGAAAAGCTTGGGAGAAAAAAGGTCAAGTAACAAATACCTTGTATGTCAGTGTTTAAAATACAAAGTGAAATGCTGTTTATGTTGCTCTAAAATTTGTCTGCATTAAAAAACAAAACAGTTGGGTTTTATTTTATTGTCTGAATGTTTGAAACTGTTTAGTGTCCATCAATGCTTAAAAAAATCACTGTTTTTCAACAGGTGGGCTGGTGAAAAGAATCCTAGAAACAAAGAAGAATTATGAGGCATCACAGAAATCATCACAGACCACAGACAGGGTGAGGTGGCAGTGGCCTTCAAAGAACTGGGAGATTAGATGTAATTGTGACCTTTTTCTTTGCTTTAAATGTGTTTTATTCCATTTATGATCATGCTTTTCTCTGTCATGTCTTGTCTTGCTTAAGTCAGTTTTTCCACAGTTGAGAAAGGGAGGGTAGGTTTTGTTTTTGCTAGGTTTTGTAGGGTTTTTTTGCTGTTTTGATCACTTAGAAAGTGTGTGGGAGGGGTCTAGCAGTGATCACAAACCAAAAGCAAAAGCTTGAACCCTGCCATATTTGAGTGTCTTCCTGTTACAACGGAGAGCTCTGACTTTGTCTGCCTCGCAGAGCTCCTGGCATGAGAGGCAGCAAAGGCAGGACACTGAGATGGACTCTTCTGATCCCTTGGCTGGCCCCATGCAAAGTTTCTAAATCCATGTTGATGTGCTGGGGAGAGGCATTGAGGCACTGCAGTGATAAAAGTCTCATAAGATTAGACAAGTAGGTTATGTTTTGGGGAGGTGAATGCATTTCATGAGCTCTTATATCTTCCAATCACATTTATCTTAATCTTAATTCAGTATTGTAAAAGAAAACTGGGTTTTCCTACCTGTATTCTTTTCAGGGATGGTCTGTAGTGTTGGAGACCAGCTGTTGACAGAGCTCTGTGAAATCAGTGGTGACTCTTGAAGACTCTTGAGGCAGACTCCTCTCTGCCTCTTTTGGCTTTCCTTTCTTCTCCAGCACGTTGAGAAATTTGGGATGGCAGATCTGACACTTGGGGGAATATCCTCTCCTCTGAAGTTTGGGATTGGCTGAGATCCAGGCCTGGAAGAAAATTCCTTTCATGTGTTGCAAGGGCTGTGGTTGATGAGCCCAGGTAGGGTTAGGTGGGATATTGGTAAGGAATTGTTCCCTGGGAGGGTGGACAGGCCCTGGCACAGGGTGCCCAGAGAAGCTGTGGCTGCCCCTGGATCCCTGGAAGTGTCCAAGGCCAGGCTGGACAGGGCTTGGAGCAACCTGGGACAGTGGAAGGTGTCCCTGCCATGGCAGGGGGTGGCACTGGATGGACTTTAAGGTCCCTTCCAGCCCAAATTCCTCTGGGATGATTCTATAATTGAAGAAACCAAATCCTTCTAAAAGTAGGAATACACCTTTAGATTGCTGTCCATAATCTCTTAGGAGTGGTTTTAGCTTCACCCAACTTGCTGAATTGCATCCATTTGTTAGAAATGTGCTTCTTGTGGTCTCTGTGGTCACTGAAACACCTGTGGCTGCTTGGCATGAGTTTATCCAATGGGAGAATTTGCCTGCTTGGCGAAATTCTGCCTTCAGAGAATTGTTTGGAGACAAAGAAGGGCTCCAGGTTGATTCTGCTGTTTCTGCAGCAGCTCCAGAGTCCATTCCTGAGCTGGCCCTTGAGGCCAAGCCGTGCAGCTGTTCCTGTTCCCGGGTTTGTAACTAGGTGGTGCTGTTGGATCGTCACTGCCCAGGCTCCCAGCTTTGGGAAGAGCATTAGGAATTCATTAATGCTGCCTCTCAGCACTCCCTCACTGTGGGGGCTGCCCTGCTTGGTGGTGTGTCCTGCCCAGCACTGGGCAGGGAGCAGGATAATGGGTGAGGATTCACACAATCACATGGATTTCAAGCTCAGGAAGCTTCCTCTGGTGTCTGTGCTAAATTTTCTGGTTGGCTTTTCTCCCTGACTGAGAGTAACAAACTAAGCCAGTCCCTTTTTAACCCCTTAAATATTTTTAAATGGCCAATTGTGACCCTCTGCAATCACCATTGAGTCCCATTGCTGGTTTTCAGCCCCTGAAACGTTCATTCAGTGCTTGTTTGGCTTTTGTTGCACTTTTGAAGCCCTGCTCTGCATTAGCAGTGCCGAGAACAGACAACTAATTCTGGAAAAAAACCTGCTGACTTCCCAGTCCATCACGTGGAAACCTGCCCGAGCTCCTGGAACACCATGGGATCTCCTGTCCAGGCAGCTGGCTGCTACTGCAGGGGGTTCCTCTGCTGCTACTGCTTTTCAGATTATGGTGTGCAAGGTCCAGAGAGGAGTCTGCTTATCCTGAATTTGTGATCCAGAGAGAAGGGTGGTTCTCCTGAAATTGTGATCCAGAGAGGAGTCTAGTTATCCTGAAATTGTGATCCACAGAGAAGGGTGGTTTTCCTGGAATTGTGATCCAGAGAGGAGTGTGGTTCTCCTCAAATTGTGATCCAGATGGAAGTGTAGTTTTCCCTGAAACTGTGATCCAGAAAGAAGTGTGGTTTTCCTGAAATCATGATCCAGACAGGATTGTGGTTCTCCTGAAATTGTGATCCAGAGAGGGGTCTAGTTCTGAAATTGTGATCCAGAGGGGAATGTTGCTCTCCTGAAATTGTGATGCACAGAGAAGTGTGGTTCTCCTGAAATTGTGATCCAGAGGAAAGTGTAATTTTCCTGAAATCATGATCCAGAGAGGATTCTAGTTCTGAAATTGTGATCCAGAGAGGAGTGTGGTTCTCCTGAAATCGTGATCCACAGAGAAATGTGGTTGTCCTGAAATTGTGATCCAGAGGAAAGTGTGATTTTCCTGAAATCATGATCCAGAGAGGATTCTAGTTCTCCTGAAATTGTGATCCGGATGGAAGTGTGGTTTTCCTGACAGCAGAGTTGAATGGAAAAGATGATTAAAAACGCTTGCAGTGTGTGACAGGCACTTGACAGTTCAGAAAACAAGAGCTGGGGACAGGATTGAATCCTGGGAAATGATTTTAGAGAATGGAGTTGCTGTGACAGTAAAAGTAAAAAAAAAAACAACCAAATTTCTCAGCGTGGCCTTGCCTCTGGGAGTCTTTCTGTCTATTTAGTTTGTTTTCCTTCAAACTCTCCAGGAGAAATATCTTCTGCATCAGGATACAACTGTATTCCAAACTGTGTTGCGCATCACGGAGTAAAATTAAGGGTACTGCCATATTTTTGGAGTAAGGTATCCAAAAATCCAGGGAATACTGGACAGAAAACTTGCTTTGGGAAATTCCATCTTCCCTCTATCTATCACTAGGATGTTCATCTTCCCTCATTTGATTAAACTATTCAATTCATCCAAAAGAAATGAAATATTTTCCCACTTCTATTCATTAGTCTTTAAAGCCTTGATCTTCTGCCAGATGGGAAAATGAAGAGGGAAAAAATAGCAGGCTGAGTGCTGGAACTTTTGGTTAATACATTATTAACTCCAGTATTCAGCAAAAAAAATGATCAATGGATCTACCTGATTTATTGGGGATTAATCAACCAGAAATGAGGTGAAGTTGGTGGATTAATACTTAATCCAAATGTAACACTGGTGCCCTCTCAGGGATGTTTCACACCTTCCAGCTGCTGATGGCTGGGGAACATTTATTTATGTTAAAAACATTCCTCCAAAACCCTTTCTGTGCTGTGTTTCCCAAACATGCATTTGCTTTTTAAGGAGTTTTAATAAAGGAAAAGAAGGGAGAAGGAAAGAAAACTGGGACTTTCATCATCTAGGTTTTGCATGTGCAGAAACTTAAAATAATATACACAATTTTGAGGTCAAACAAAGAGGTCATTCTGGAAATACACAAGATTTTTACTGCCTTGATTAGCTGTGTTCAGCCTAACAAATTCCTAAAAAAACTTCCTAAATGTATTTGTTTAGAATCTAAGCCTCTAATGTTAACCAGAGAAAGAAACAGATGTTCCATTTTGTATTCCACTTCATTTATTTGACGTGTGGAAAAACGTAGGCAGGTTATTAAATAGCTGAAGCAAGTGGGATAACAGAATTCCCATCTTTGCACTACCAAAAGGGCTTCAGAAAAGCAGCAGCTTGGAGGCTTCTGGGAGGAACAAGTGGTATTGAATAGCTCAGCACCTGGGCAATATTAACTTGAATTACCAGTGTGGTACATTATGCACTTCAGAGCTCAGGACAGATCTAATCAATGCTGATTCTGTTTGTTTGAAGAGCTGCAGGTCATTGATTTTTTTACATTAAAAATGACGTTTTTACATTACAGCTCTGGGTGTGCCCTCCAGTCCATGCAATTAATGTGCTGGAGTCAGAAATTTCATCATTCAGGTGTTTGGAGGAGGCTCCTCATTCCCACCGCAGCATCCTGCCAGCTTGGGGTGTCCTCAGGAATGCTGGCAGGGAAATGGAGGAGTTACCTATGGAAGGGTTTTCACCTCTGTGACATCTCTCTTAATGGTGAGGTGATGCTAATTCAGTGGGAAATCCCTGGTGCAAGCACACAGTTCCTCAAAAACAGGATTTTTAACCCAGCAGCTGAGCAGCACAGGAGCTCAAATGGAGACAGTGTGTGCTCCTGGGTCCTTGCACTGCTCCCAGCTCTCAGGGAACAAAAATGTGTCCCCCAAGCAATCGTGCCACAAGCTGTGAGCACAGGAACAGGGCCACTCTGGGAATAATCCTGGTGTCAGGTCTCCTTCGTGCCCCAAACCACAGAATTCCTGTCCTGGGGGTGCACTATAAATCCAAGTGAGACAGCAGATGAATCTGTGGACACAAGGGATGTGTAGAAGTGGTGAGGCAGCTGTGGTTGCCCCCCAGGAGAGGGTGCAGTGTGTAAAGGACACAGCACAGGGCCTGTCATGTCTTTCAAGGTGCTGGGGCACAGCCTGGGGGGAGGGAAGTTGTTTAACACAAGGAGCAGGTTTATTCCAAGTCCTTTTTCACCAGGAAAGGCTGCTCTTTCAGAAGGAAGAAGTTCTGGACATAGGGAGTGTGAGGAGAAAGGGCAGAACTGGCAGAGTGTGGCATTGTGGGTGAATTAATGTGCTCTGCTGTCACTAATTACATCTGGAATCATCTCCTGGCTTGTCTCCTCTGGCTCAGGATTCAGAGCTGGAGCCCCTCTGCCCTGGAGCCAGGCTGGGAGAGCTGGGAGAGCTCTCTCTCACCTGGAGAGGAGAAGGTCCAGGGAGAGCTCAGAGCCCTTCCAGTGCCTAAAGGGGCTCCAGGAGAGCTGGAGAGGGACTTGGGATGAGGGATGGAGGGACAGGACACAGGGAGTGGCTTCCCACTGCCAGAGGGCAGGGCTAGATGGGATATTGGGAAGGAATTGTTCCCTGGGAGGGTGGGGAGGCCCTGGCACAGGGTGCCCAGAGAAGCTGTGGCTGTCCCTGGATGCCTGGAAGTGTCCAAGGCCAGGTTGGACATTGGGGCTTGGAGCCACCTGGGACAGTGGAAGGTGTCCTGCCCATGGCTGGGGTGGAATGGGATGAGCTTTGAGGTCCCTTCCAAGTCAGACCATTCCATGATTTTGCTTTGTGTGCTGAATATTGCCCTAAATACAGCAGATTTTGGGAACTGACTTCTTGCCAGGAAAGCAGGGTGGGTGTGTGGGCTGGGGTGGGTGAAAAGTCCAGCTCTTTTTGGAAGGATCGAATATGAACTGAAGGGAAAACCACCACCCTCCAAAAAAAAAAGAGAAAGGAGACTGGAAAAGCTCTTTTGAAAGAGCCATTCTTGTATTTTCTTGTGGAGCCTTCCAGCTCAGGAGCAGGTCAGACTGACTCTGGGAAATGCAGTGATAAAGAACATTGTGTCTCCAACTCCTTGGCCTGTGCCTGAACCTCATACCTGGCATCAGCAGAAAAAGCATCCTGTTCATTTGAAATGCTTTAACATTTACTGTTTCCCCCCTGGTTCTGTGAAAGAGTTTCTTATGGGGATCCCTGGTGGATAGTTACAATCTACTTAAAACAGACTCTGTAAAAACCAGGAAAAGAAAACACCCTTTTATGATTAAAAAATATATTTTATACAATAAAAAAGCACCCCACCTTGTTGGTTTTGCACTGGATATATCCCAGTTACTTGTCCAAAATGAAGTTTCTGCCCTGTCCTGTAGAAAGAGGTAGGGGGAAATGGTGGTGCTCAATAAAACTGTGATTACTTGGGTCTGTTTTCCTAGTGGGACATAATAATAGGGTTAAAAGGGGCTGCAGAAACTATTAAAATGCTTGATAGATGCTTGTACTAATTTGATTCATATTTAAAAAAACGTTAATGAAAAAAAAGAAAGGGGAAGGTCTATAAAAGCAAGCAAATGCCATTTCTTGAAATTCTGGTGGTTTCTGGAGCCTTGCTGATAATTTCCCCCTTCTCGATTAAAAAAGAAAACTCCTGCTTTCAGATTTCTCAGGTCCCTGCACCCAAGTCCACATTGTGTTCTGCTGACATTGAGGTAATGGGAAAAGCAGCCTTTTTTCCAGGAATCCAAAGTAAACATTTATCTTGGTGCCTTATGAAAAACACGAAGGAAAGGAAACGTGTTGGGCCTACAGAAGTGATCCAGCCTTTTATACGGGGATAATTTATTGATTCTGGGGCTGTTGTGGAAGGGGAGTTGGTTGAGGTGTAGGGCCTAATGAAAAAGCCTGGAACAATTGGGATTCTGGCATTTTTCTCCCTGCTGGAAATCTCCAGTTACGCGTTTGTGCCGAGTGAGCAAAGGTGGCACTCAGGGCCCGGACCGCCCACGTCGCCGCCTGTGGGAAACCATCTGCCACCATTCCTGGGATTTTAACCCATAGCTGGGACTCTGCAGCTGGGAACAGGCACTAATGGGTCTCTCTCCCCTTAATTATTTAAAATCAGTGTGAATTGGCAAAGCTTGACAGTGTCACGGTGATAATTGTGAGCCTTGAGCTGCAGGATGTGGAGTCGTGGCTGTCCCATCCCTGGAGTGTCCAAGGGTGGCTTGGAGCAGTGTGGGATGGTGGAAGGTGTCCCTGCCCATGGCATGGCCTGGAACTGGATGGGCTTTGAGGTTCCTTCCCACCCAAACCACTCTGGGATTCTGGGATTTTGGTAGCACAGGTGTTAGTGAGACAAAGGAGGAATGGATGGTGATTCTTCTAACTTGTGGGATGAGGAACACAATGTGCCCCTGGAGCTCCTGTGCCTTCAGGTTGGGAAATCTTTCTTGGGAGGAAATTCTTCTTGGGTTTTTCTTGAAGCTTGGGAGTTCTTACACCACTTCAATATCATATAAGTGTTTCAAAGACAATTATCAATTTCTTTTTTGTTGTTGTTTTTATTTTTAAACAAGGCTATTGATGAACCTGTATGAATAGTATTTACTAGATTTTTATTTCAAAACGTATTTAATAGATTTTAGTGGTGTTATGTCTCAGTTCTTGCAAGGCCAGCTGGCCTTGATGATCCTAAAGGTGTTTTCCAGCCATGGCAATCCTGTAATTCCATGACTGACTTTGGATGGGGTAATATTTTCTCCTTTTAATCTCACTTTTGAAGTATTCAACTGCACAGAGAATTGGAATTACAGGGACACTAGAATTAATTTTCAGTATTTACACTGAAAATGTAAATTCAGTATAATACACTTTAAGTAACTGATTCATGAAAAATATTCCAAATTTTTTTTTGTTTTCACTTGAGGTTTTCAAGCAGCTGCGTATTTTAGCCTGAAATATTTCAAATTGTGAGTTGGACCTGTGTTTACAGAGCTACGTATATATAGATCTGTATATAGATATATTCTGTGTCTAAAGCATACAATTCTGGTTTGCTTCTTTACTGAATTGTGGGATTTTAATTTCTGGGTTTTTTTTAAAATTTTGATCCTGTAATTCTCTGTGGAGGGAAGTGTGGGTGCTTGGTCTGTCTAGGTATTGGAGGGGTCATGCCAGCATTACAAGGATGAGAAATAGATTCATTTTGGTTGGAAAAGACCTCCAAGCCCTGGGGAACCCCACTGGTGACCAATCCCAGCTGGATGTGGCCCCATTCCCCACCCCTCTCTGGGCCAGGCCACCAGC
This sequence comes from Trochalopteron elliotii, assembly GCA_024734555.1. Classification (NCBI taxonomy): domain Eukaryota; kingdom Metazoa; phylum Chordata; class Aves; order Passeriformes; family Leiothrichidae; genus Trochalopteron; species Trochalopteron elliotii. Next base: position 64,228 of record JANPWX010000612.1, read on the forward strand.
CAGTTTTTATCCCACAAAGAGTGCACTTATCCAAACCATGGACTGCCAGCTTTTCCAGCAGAATGCCTTGGGAAACATTCCAAAACTTGGCATTTGGAAAATAGAAGTGAAACAGGTTTTCACACACCAACCCTCAGATAATGGCCTGGCTGAGTCTTCTCCCTTCTGAGAGTGCTGTATGTGAAATAAATTCCTTATTTCTTGGCTGAGCCTTTGGATGATGGATGGCGGCGAGGAGAGTGGTGAGGGTTTGGAGCACTTAGGAGAGGAAAAACAAGGCAATGGGATCTTTTCCTGGGAAGCTGCTGGATCTGATACAACAGTGCTGATGGACTGGAGGTGCTTGTCTGCATAGTTCACTTCCCAGCCCCACGTGGAAAATCCAGTGCTGTGGATTGAGCCTTCCCGCTGGCTTTTGTGGAGCACAGAGTGGGAAAAGGAGTGGGAAAAGAGTCAGGATAGAGAGAGAAGGGTTTGAAAAGCTGGGAGACTGCAGCTCTTCCATCCTAAAGGACAGCAAAGGCATGGATGGCTCCAGGGGGGCTCTGACTGCTGTGGTCGGTGTGGTGTGGGGTAATGGAACACCTGCTGCTGCGAGGGCGGCCCGGCCTGAACAGGGGGGAATTCGGGCCCTTGTTGTTTTTAACAGCTCAGCCGGCTCTCCTGCAGTGACTTTGGCAGAGAAGGGCACGGGTTCAGCAGCTTTTGTCACCTCAGCCCAGTTCCTAATTAAACCACTCCCACATGAGCTCCCAGTGCCGTCAGGAATCCCGCGTTTTCCTGCCCCGCCTGTGTGGCAGAGCACGGGCCGCAGCCCCGAGCGAGGCTCAGCCTTCGGATCCTCGGCAGTGTTTTCCTCAAACACATCTCCCCGTGTCCCCGAGTCCTCCAGCCAGCCCAGGGCTGCTGAAATGTGCTTGGCAGGAGGCCCTGCAGCCTCCAAAAAGGCAGCTGAGCAAACAGCCCGCAGCTCGCACAGGAAGCCAGGCAGTTGGGAGGAGGGCAGGATTCCCTGTCCCAGCACTGCCACCTCTGAGTTCAGCAGGAATTGTGCCCAGGAATTGGCTCACCCTCTGGTTGGGGTGGCAGGGAAAGGCCTTTCTAGTTATCTGGCATATAATAAACGACCAGAATGGCTTTAAATAAACTCTACTTCAAGCTTTGTATCTGGGTTTGGGAATTTGACCTGCAGGAGTGTTGGAAAGAAAGAAAAAGGAGGTTGTTTTCTCTTCATGGGGGGGAAAATCCCAGTGGGCTTTTCCTTAATGGCTTTGCTGGAATAAGATTATTCCAGTGTATTAGCAGTGTGGCATCACTTTGCTCTTTTTACAGCATCCTTTTGCTCCTGCTGGCTTTACCTCTGGAGCAAACTCAGTTTGACTTGCAGTGAGCTGGGAGGCCTCAGGAGCTGCACCACAGAGACTCTGCTGGCCGCACATGAGGGAAGCAGCACAAGCCCAAATTCATTTGGAGTAGTGGAGTTTGTGGACGCCACACCTGCAGCCTGTATGGCTTTACAGCCCTGAACAGGAGTGCAAGGCAGGGGATAACCACAGGAGCTGTTTTAGCTCTGAAGTGCTCTGGTTAGGAGCAGCATTAGGAGCTGGAAACCCAGATATGGACAGGAGAGGGAGAGAAGCATCTTGAAGGGGCTGATGCAGAGAACTCAGAGCAGGCTGTGCCCCGGAGCTGCCACACAGCTGCAGAACTTGCTGCTGCTTTCAAAGCTTGCCCAGAAAGGTGTGGCTGCTCCTGGATCCCTGGAAGCATCCCAGGCCAGGTTGGACACTGGAGCTTGGAGCAGCCGGGGACAGTGGGAGGTGTCCCTGCCCATGGCAGGGATGGGATGAGCTCTAAAGTCCCTCCCAACCCAAACCATTCTGTGATTCCACAATTCTTCTCTTCCATTTCAGACTGTCATAAACACTTCTCCAGCTACTTCCCAGTCTGCAGTCTCCAAACATCCTTCATTGAGCCTGCAGCAACAGTTTTCCCTAATTCTGATCTTTTCCCTCTTTATCCCTCTTGTTAGGAGAAGCCAGTTGTCTCGGAAGCATCCAGGAAGAGGGAGAGAGACTTGGTAGCCAAAGAAATTGAGAAGTTCCAGGTGTCCATTCAGACTGTGTGCCAGAATGCCTTCAGGCTGGGCAGGATGGTGGATTACATCCAGGAGGACATGGATGCTATGAGGAATGAGCTGCAGACGTGGCGCCAGGAGAACAGGGAGCACGCCGAGGCTTTGCAGAGGGAGCAGAGGTGAGTGTGCCTGGGCCAGCTGGGCTTGTCTCTTGAGACAGATTTTAGGGGGCCTTAAAACTTACAAACAACATAAATACATAAATACTGAACCCAGAGCAGGAGTGGATTTCTATACCCCACCCTGCTCTTTGTGCCATGGATTCATTGTGTTCTGGTGCGAATGGCAGTGGTTGAAACAGCTCCTTTGGCCTTACTTGTCTCACCTCTGTGTCTTTACACTCCTTGAAAACAGAACATCCCTTCCAGCTGTGTGTGCTGGGATCCTAAACATGGGGTAGAGATCAATATTTTTGGAGCCATATTCAGCCCAGAGAGATTTGCTGCTCCCTGAATCTGTGTGCAGAAGCAGCATGGGGAGATTCTTAGCTGAGTTCTCTCCTGGTACAATGTGTCACAAATCAGTGCAGTGAGGCACTTCCAATCCTTCAGGACAGGATTACAGAGCAGCAGCCATGGAGAAGACAATGCTTCCTGCATGTCCTGGGATTGGGAAGCTCATCCCTGTTTGCTTTGCTTCTGTGACAGACACTTGCAGGATCCCAGTGAGCAAATACCCCTGTGATTCCTAGTGATTTTGTGATTTCTGTGGTGGAAAGGAGGGGAAAACCAAAGGATCTGGAGATCTGAACTTTAGGTGGTGAGCCCTCAAGTGACTGGGTAATTCAGAATGACAGCAGGCTCCTGCAGACTGGCATTTCCTGGCTGTGCAGTGTTCCTGAAGATAAGCAAAATCACGGAAAATTATTATTAAGATGCAGCTTGTGTTCATTAGTGTAGGATTTCTGAAATTTCCTGCTAGTGTGGCATTGCCTATCCTTGTCAGCAGCTCCTGATGGCTCCTTTTCTACATCATGGAATCAAGGCATAGTTTGGGTTGGAGGGGACCTTAAAGCTCATCCAGTGCCACCCCCACCATGGGCATGGACACCTTCCACTATCCCAGGGTGCTCCAAGCCCTGTCCAGCCCTGCCCTGAACACTTCCAGGGATCCAGGGGCAGCCACAGCTTCTCTGTCCTTTGTTTCAGAGTTTAGCAGAAAAACCAGATGAGCCAAGAAGTGATTTTTACTGTTGAATTATGGGTGATCTCCTCTGAACAATATTCCCCTCTATCCACGTTGCTAGCTTTGTCTTTGTGCTTCTTATTCCAAACTTTCTTTCAGGAAGGCACCCTGGGGTAGGGGAAGGTGTCCCTGCCCAGGCCAGGGGGTGGCACTGGATGGGCTTCAAGGCCCCTTCCAGCCCAAACCATCCTGGGATTCTGTGATTCCATGAAATGCTTTGCAGCCTTTCAGGTATTGAAATGTACTTTATTGGAGGGTTAAATAACCTGAAGCAGCTTGAAAGTTCCCAACAACATCACACTCCCTGTGTCTTTTCCAGCATCACAGACAGTGCTGTGGAACCACTAAAAGCTGACCTGGCTGAACTGGAGCAGCTGATTAAAGACCAGCAGGACAAGATCTGTGCTGTAAAAGCAAATATTTTAAGTAATGAAGAAAAAATCCAGAGGATGGTTCTTAGCATAAACTTGTCTTCAAGAAGGTGAAGAAAAGGGAAAAGAAATGAAAGAGCCTTGGGACTCACTGACTGACATTGCTACCAAAAAACCAAAACCCAAATAGCAGATAATGCCTTGTTCAGATATAAAATGTTTAGGGATCAGAACCCTAAAAATTATATAAAAACCCCCATTATTGCATTGATTTCTAGATGTTGATATTATGCAGGATAAAATTATATTCACTTGAATGCTCGAGTTGCAGAGCTATTAAAAGAACTTGTTTGTTTAACTGTGAGCTGCTGTTTCTCACTTCCCTTTCCCTCTCTGGCCACTTCTCCCTTCATCTCCTTCTCGTTATCTCCCCTGAAATTCCCTCTGAACACACTGTCCTGATAAATGGATATTAAAGAACTCTTTTCTCCCCCTTAAATGCTCCAAACTCCTGCAGGTCAGAATGTTCCTGAATCCTGTTCAGAGCTATCAGGGATCTGATTAGGACCAAGTGAAAATGCAATTCGAGCATCACCATGTAAGGGAGCTGAAGTGTTTTATCTGCACAGGTGTTAATTCCATTTTTATTGCATATGTTCATTTGGAAAGGATTAATTTAAGTACCTGTTTCCTCCCCAATGCATGTCCTCGTAGCTTTTTCTAGGGGAACAATTCCACTGATTTTTCTTTAGTGAACTGCAGATGTCTGGAGCGTTTTCCTAATGACCCCTGGAGTGTTCTGCCCATGAGAGTCCAGCGTTAGTGATTCCTAAATCTGCAAAGAGTATTAGTGCAGATACAACTGTGTCATTCTGTGCTGGGTGCAGAGGCTTTAGTCCCCTGCAAGGCTGTTGCCAAGGATTTTATGATGTTGTTTGGGTTGTGGATGAAGTGTTAGTGGCCTTGTTTTTCCTTCTTTGATTGGTGTATCTGTGTTTTTTTGGGTTGTTGGTTTTTTTTTTTTTTCATGGTTTCTTTATCTGGTGTCTGGGCCTAAAAATCTACCAAATGATCATCAGCATAACGTGAGTGTTTAGGGTGTTAAATACAGATGTTTGGAAGGGTGGGAGGCTTTGCTGTGTGGGGTTTTAGAGGGGGTGGAGAAGCATTTGGGGGCTTGGGAAGGAAGAGGAGAAATTTTTTTGATCTCTGGTAACAACAGCCCGTGACACTGAGCTCTCTGTGTTTGCATGGCCCTTTTCCAATACCTGAACTGCATCCTGGGTCTCAGCACATGAAGAAAAAGGGGTTCAGGATGTCCAGCAGCACCCCCAGAGCCCAGAACTGTTGGTTAAAGCCTTTTCCCATTAAATACTTGGATTGTACAATACAGGCTTTGGTGGGATTGCTCAGACTCCTGCTCAGGTGGTGTTTGCCCCCGTGAGCTTCCCACCGCTCCAAGCCACTCCTGAAGGGCACAGAGAGATTCGTCACCTGTCCCCCAGCCTTTGTCACCCCTTGGTTCCCTCCCACATCTCTCTGCATGCACAAAATCCAGCGTGGTGCTGCTGGAGCCTGGGGTTGGCAGGAAAGTGGAGTGGGAGCACCAGCAGGTGTTCCCCAGAGACATGGAGGGACTTCTGGGTTAAACAGGATTTCAGTCGTGACTTTCCCTTTCCCTCATCTGCTCCATGACGTTCCCTTCAGCCTCCCCTCATCCTGTCCCTGCTGGTGGGCTCTGAGTGGCCTTTGCCTGGTGACATGACCCTTCTTGTGTCCATCTGTCCTGGTATTAGAAGTGCCTGTCCCTTCTCAGGGTGGGGAGCCTGGGCGTGGAGGCCTGGGAGAACTCAGGGATGACTTTGTGCTTCTTCACGTGCCCATTTTCCTGTGCCTGCTGACCAAATATCACTTCAAACAAGAACTGGTTGGTGTTAAGGTTTAATAGCATTTTTACATCACGCAGCCTTAACTCTGGATTTGTTCTGTTTCCCAGGGATGGAGCAAAGCCTGGGAGCTGAGGCAGGTTGAGGATGCAGCAGCAGCAAAGCAAACGGAGCAGCTGTGCCTGGAGGAGGGGACAGGGGACGTGTGTGTGCACACCCAGGGCCCGGGAGTTGTGTTTCAGCCTGTGGGTGGTTCATTAGCAAAGGAAACTTTGCCGGAGCGGTGGTTTGGGATTGAAAGCCCTTCTCATTGTCAGCCCCCGCGGCGCTAATGGAGCCTGACAGTTCTGGGAAACAGGATTTGTGTTTCACGACGTGCCTGACATTCCTGTGCCGTGTAGCAGGTCGGGAGGGGGCTGCCAGCCCCTCTGCCTTCGGGCCGGGAATGTTTCTCAGCTGGAAAGGTGCAGCTGGTGGCAGGGCAGGGAGGGACACTGCGGGGTGACAGGACCTCCCCAGGCCAGGAGGACTCAGGGACAGGAAGCTGGAAGGAAGGGGACGGTGGGTCAGAGGTCTCCAGTGGAGCTCAGACACCCGTGAGTGCTCTGGGCGTTGGAGGCTGCTCCCGAGGGTGGCAATGGCAGAGGTTTAATTTTGTGTTCAGGAGTGCAAGGGAAGGGAAGGCTGGAGGGCTGAGGTGTGTGACATGGGATTTGGATGGAATTAAGGTACCAGGGGGTCCAGCTGACCCTCTGCTCACCTGGGACCTCACCAGAGACACCAGTGCCCGGTGTCCCCAGTCCAGCTACGCTGGTCATGTGAGCTGCTTCCACATCCAGCTGATTTCTTGAGCACTGGGACAGGAGGGAGCAGCTGGAGCTGTGCCAGGGCAGGGTCAGGCTGGAGATCAGGAAAAGATTCTTCCCCCAGAGGGTGCTGGGCACTGCCCAGGCTCCCCAGGGAATGGGCACAGCTCCAGGGCTGCCAGAGCTCCAGGAGGGTTTGGACAGCACTGCCAGGGATGCACAGGGTGGGACTGTTGGGGGGTCTGTGCAGGGACAGGCCTTAGATCAATGATCCTTGTGGGTCCTTTGAACTCTGGACACCCTTACCCCCAAATTCCCACTCCCCTGGGGCCCTGCAGTGTCCCCAGTGGGGACAGAGCTCACTCTTGCTGTGGCCCTGCTGGGAAATGTATGTGTGTGGAATGGACACGTGCAGTGGTGTTGGGAGTGTTGTGGAAGCTTTGGCCTCAGAGGTGAATGCTGAGGGCTTTGTGTCTTCCCAGGCTGTGGCTCCAGGCTGTCTGCTGACCTGTGAAAAGAGTTTTACCTCTGCTCCCGTCTCATTATCCTCATTAGCATTGCTATTTTTGCCTTGAAATCAGGAATTTCCAATGTGTGGAACATCCCACCTCCAACTCAGCTGTGACGTTCCTGAGTCCAGTCTGGGTTTCTCACTCCCTTGAGCTGGTGCCTGCTCTTGCTGGTCTTGCTCCAACAGTTTTGCTTGAATATTATTAATATTCCAGTGATGTTTTTAAAATCTTTTTTTCCCCAAAGCACCCCAAAATCTTTTTTTCCCCACAAAGCACCCTTGGTTCCTTCCACTCACTGGGGAAGCAACCACCACAGGCTGACACTGTAGGAGAGAAAGACAGGACTGTGGCTGTGTAGAAGTGTTTCAAGGATGTTTGGGAGTGTGTCCTTTCTCCAGCAGGGGAATCCAAAGGGATGGGTTGGCACTAAGACTTTACTTACCTAAAATGGCTGGACTCTGCCTCAGATGAATTTGTGCCCTTCCCGCCTCCCTGATTTACCCTTGTGGAGGTGAGCAGGTCTAGCACAAGGGATGGATTTGGGATCTGCCAGCCATGGAGTCCCCTTCAGCTCTTGGAGAGCCCCAGGCAGCCCCCACAACTCCTTGCAAAACTCCCTGCAACACCAAGGCCTGTTTCTTCCCTGCCCTGTTTTGTGAAAAAACATGGCAAAATAACATTTCCGTTTTCCAGGGAGAAATTTAATTAAAAGGAATTAAGAGGTATGGTTTATAGTTTAATTTAACGTGATGAAAAAAGGATTAGCTCCCACCTCCTCCTACCCAAATCCACGAGGCCAGAGTGAACCACAGGAGGGAAATGCTTCCCAGGAGAAAAGGGAGAGGAATTCCCCTCCCAGATTTACAACTTGTGAGGCAGGGGTTGCTCGGGTCGGCCTCGTTTTATGCCCTGCTGGCTCCCACAGGCTTGGCTTTGTTGTGTGCCCGGGAATGGGCAGGGAATGGATGGGTTTGGCTGCTTTTTTCAGGCCACTCGTGTGCTCAGGTGCTGCCTGGGTCACTGAGGCTCCTGGCTGGGTGTGTCCAGGTCTGTGGTGAACGTGCAAGGTGGGCTTTGCCCTCTCAGCTGTTTTCCCCTTTTGGGCATTTTTTGGCTATTGAGGAGCATCAGGCAGAAGGCAATGGGCTCACCCTGCCCTGTGCAGGATCAGGCAGAGAAGGAAAAGGAGAAACTATTAAAATATCTGAAATTACAGATCCAGCCCAAATACAGACACCAACAAGAGGAATTTCCTTTCCCTGGGAAGGGCAGCAGATCCTGCATGGCCAGGGCATAACAGGACCTGTCCCCTCTCCGAAGAAGGGACCTCTGACCCTCTCTGAAGGGGTCATTCCCTCAGGAACTGCTCCAGTGTGGGTCATTTATCCATGGGGTCATTCCCTCAGGAACTGCTCCAGTGTGGGTCCCTTTACTTACATTAAACTGAAAAGATTTTCTTCATCCAGGACAAAACTACAGCATCCCATCTCTATCCCACTCTCCTAAACAAACCTCAATGTTCAAGAGAGAGCTTTGGTAACAAACAGAGGATTAAGTGGGTCTAGAAGGGGAGGGATGGGAAGTGGGGCAGGAGCTGCCCAGTGTCCCCTCATTCCTGGGCTGGCAGCCCAGCCACAGGGATTGCTTCCTGGCCAGCAGTTTTCCCTAGGATTAGCTCGGTGGCAAGAAGTGCTTCATTTCTCCTGTGCTTTCAGATTTTCTCTGCTTTTTGGAACAGCAAATCTGCTGCTGCTGGAGCCCAAGTGTCGGCTGAGCTTGGGAGGAGCTGGGGATCCACGTCTGGGAAGGAGAAGCTGTTTGGATAAGCAGCAGTTGCTCCAAGCTGCTCTGGCTTTAACCTAGGGAGGGAGAAGGGAGGTTTTCCTGTCCAATTCAAATAATCTGGGCAGAACTTCCAGTGCACGTTACAGGGATGGAAACTGGAGTGAACCTGAGGTGGGGCCTGGGTCAGCACCAGGGCCTGGAGCACAGGAGGGGACAGAAACAACCACAAGTGACACTGATGGCTAGAACACAGAGACCTGGGCTTGTGTGGAATCACAGAGGGATTTGGGCTGGAAGGGACCTTAAAGATCATTCCATTCAACCCCCTGCCATGGGCAGGGACACCTTCCACTATCCCAAGTCACTCCAAACCCTGTCCAACCTGGCCTGGAACACTTCCAGGGATCCAGGGACAGCCACAGCTGCTCTGGGCACCCTGTGCCAGCAGCTTTGTCTCCTCACATCCTGCTAAAAGGCAGACAAACAGCCCTTAACCGTTTGCACAATGCTATTTGATTTTATTTTACTTTATTTTACTTTAACTGGAGAGGTGGCAGTAGGAAGAGGAAAGAGCCCAAGATGCTCCTCTCTACAACACCAAAATTACTCCCCTGACCATCTGTGGTGGGCTAACCTTGGCTGCCCAGAATTCCAAGTGCCCGCCACAGCTGCTGGATCATTCCCTTCCTCAACCAGAGAGGAAAGAAAAATGTAAGGAAAAGCTCAGGGGTTGGGATGAGGGCTGGGAGGCATCACTCACCAATCACTGTCATGGGCAAAACAGACTCCACTTGGGGAAATTAGATTTATTTATTATCAGTCCCATTACAGTAGGGCAGGAAATAAACCCAAAACTTAAAGACGCTTTCTGCACATCCCTCCCTTCTTCCCAGCCTCAACTTCACTCCTGGTTTTCTCCCCTCCCTTCCAATGGCACAGGGGGACAGGGAATGGGTGCTGTGGTCAACTCATCACTCATGGGCTGTGCTGCTGCTTCCTCTTCAGGGGAGGACTCCTCCCTCTTTTCCCTGCTCCAGTGTGGGTCCCTTTATCCATGGGGTCATTCCCTCAGGAACTGCTCCAGTGTGGGTCATTTATCCATGGGGTCATTCCCTCAGGAACTGCTCCAGTGTGGGTCATTTATCCATGGGGTCATTCCCTCAGGAACTGCTCCAGTGTGGGTCATTTATCCATGGGGCCATACGTCCTGCCAGGACCCTCCAGCAGCAGCTTCCCATGGGGCCAGAGGTTCCTTTGGGCATCTCCCTGCTCTGCTGTGGGGTTTTCCTCCCTGGCAGCTGCATGTGGAGGAGAGGCCTGCAAGGACAGGCAGCGTTATTTGGGTTGTACAAAGATGCAGAACCCTTTGTGAGCTGTTCAGCTCGATGTACAGGAAGGTTTATTTGTTCTAGTCTCACTAAGAGCTTTATTCCTGCTTCTTGTTGCTCCTGGCAGGTCGGCAGCTGAACAAATGTCCCAACAGTTTGGGTCCAAACACAAATGTTCTGAGAGGAAAGCAAAGGGATATCAGTTCTGGAGGGTGCTCCAAGAGACCTGGATTTAAAGTGAGCACAGAATCCCAGAATGGTTTGGCTTGGGAAAGACCTTAAAGATAATCTTGTGCCGTGGGCAGGGAGACCCTCCACTGGACCAGGTTGCTCCAAACCCCATCCAACCACGATCCTGAGCAGCCTGGATGGGGAGAAGCTGCTGAGCAGAAGAACCAGGGGAGAGTTTCCAACAGTGATGGGTTTTCAGAGAGAAAACTGTGCCTGTCCCCACACATGGGACGAGGAGAGGAGAGCAAGAGATGGTCTCAGCATTCCTGCAGGGGACCAGCCCTGCAGCCAGGAGGAATTCCAGGCCACCCACCATAGCTTTGTGCTGCTCAGGTAACCTGGCAGGAAGGGAAGGTGTTCTCCTCCAGTTTCAGCACTCCCAGCAGTTTCAGAGCTCCTGGCATTCCCGTGAAGTGTCAAGAAAGGGCTGGTTTTATGTTTAACCCCGCTGGGCTGTGAGCTGGGAGCTGCCATTAATGGGATCCTTGTCTTTGGAGCAAGGTGGGAGCCCCAGGTCTCTCACACCCAAATACTGTTCCATTGTGCTGGCTCCAAAGCTGAGAACGTGGGATTTTGTTCCAGTGTCACTTTCTCAGGTGTCAGGGGCTGTGTTTGCTCACAACGTGTGACTGCCCAGAGCTCCAGGAGCACGGGACCACCCCAAGGCATCCAGCTGCTTCCAGAGGTGGGGAATGTGCAGGAGCTTCCACTGCTGCCCTCAGCATCAGGCTGGGCTTTGTGGGGAGCTGCTGTGGGATGGCTCCCCCGGGGAGAAAAGTGTGCTTGGAGCCCCTCCAGAAGGCAGGAAGCCCTTCCCAAATTCATGGAGTGATGGCCATGCAGGGCCTGCAGGAAAGGAGCTGGTGGGCAGGAGGTTCTCTTGCACTTTTGGGGAAGTGTTGGGTTATCAAGGGCAGATTTTGGTATCCAGTTAACTCTGAAATTTGCCAAGGGTTTGTGTGAAGTGTCAGATGCCCACTGGGTTTCATTTCCAGCTCATTTCCAGCACCTGGCCAGAAACTTTGTCCTTATTTTGTGCAAGTGCAGAGTTAAATCAAATAGCGAAGTGTGGACCTGGCACAGTTTAACCTGTCCTAGGTGACCTCCACACCTTCACACACTCCCAGTGCTCCCAGCAGGGATTAATCAATGTGTACATGTGTTTATATGTGGTCAGCTTCCACATATATGATATGTGATTGGATATTGGGAAAAATATCCAGCTGGGGCTGAACTGTGTCTCTGCACTCCGAGAATCACAGAATCCCAAACTGGTTGAGCTTGGAAGGGACCTTAAAGCACATCCAGTCCCACTCCTGCCACGGGCAGGGACACCTTCCACTATCCCAGGGTGCTCCAAGCCCCAGTGTCCAACCTGGCCTTGGACACTTCCAGGTTATGGATTTCCAAGCTGGAGCTCAGAGTGAAGGCTTGTGTCACCAGGAATTAATCCATGGAGGCAAGTAGTGGGACAACTCTCCAGGGCAGGATGAGGAAAATGCTGTTGGGGGCATCCAGAGCCCTGTTTTGGGGTCAGGACTGTTCTGTTTGCCCTGTCTGGGGCTCTGGGGTGGCTTGGGACAGCGTGCTCTGATGACAGGAATGAGGACAGGCTCAAACAGGACAAGGGATGTGTTTGTCAACACCAGGGAGGACACAAATGGCTCAGGGAAGCTGAGACATTATTTCTGGAGCAATGGAAAGCTTTTAAAAAACATTTCCTGATGACTTTGACTGCTTGATCTCACAGCCTGCTGTTACTTCTTTGCATTCCATTTCCCAAGGTGCCCTGAGTGAAAAATCCAAGGAAAACCTGGGATATATTTTACAACCTGTGCCGGCTTCTCCCCCAGACCCCCGCAGCCCCTGGAACCTGGCCAGTGGCTGATGTCTCTGGGAAGCTCCTCCTGACCTCAGGGCACTCTGAGCCCACCCATAATTAATGATGGACTTGCCAGCATGAGAAAAAAAAATCCATTTTTATGGAAAAGCTCCCACTGGCTCCAGGAGAGGCTGGGGCAGAGCCTGGCCAAAGGCTCTGGTGTCAGAGGAACCACAGGCTCTGTACCACCCACGGCCTGACAGCAAGGCAAGGAGAAGCACCTCATTTTCAAGTCTTTGGGGTGGATCAGGGTTTTCAGCCTATGGCTGGGCTCCAATACTTTTCCTACAGTGTTTGTGGCAGCTCCCAAGCAGATTTTTTTTTTCCTTTGAGCTCCACAACAAGAAGTGTGGTTAGAATTTTTTTCTTTTTTTTTCTCTTTTTTTTTTTTTTTTTTTTGAATAGGGAAAGTTTCTTGCCTGGGGCCAAGTGCAGAAATATGGAATGGATTTGGATCAAACTTACTTTTCCTTTTGGAATTTTATTTAAAGTAAAAAAAAAAAACCAACCCAACAAACTAGCACCTCAGGCAAGAGCTGAAGCATGGAAAATTTTATCCCAAAAGGTGGATGCTTTGTGAAATTATGAGCGTGTGAAAACAGGTGGTTAAAACTGAAATGGTTTCACAGATCGAAGTACAGAGGGTGCTACCAAGAACCCGTTGTAAATCCTGGAGTGAACCCTTCCTGAAAGGCAGAGGCAGGAGCACGGGCCATCAGCGAGTAACCTGAGCCAGCCCCGAACCCACAGGCGGCTGCAGAGCCGAGGGAGAAGCCAAGGAAAACCAGGAGAGGTTTGTGCAGAGGTCAGCGAGGGAGCCAAGCCCAGGCTCCCAAACGACACCCCCGTGATGGGATCTGGCTGCGACAGATTTCACTGGAGGCACCTGATCCAAGAGCTCCTCAGAAGGCTGGATCAGGGCCTGAAAAGTGCAGCCAGGAGGAAAAATGTGCAAGGACAGGGCTGCAGCACGTTGCAGGGTGGAGGAAGGGAACGATCGGTGACAGGGCAAGGGGGAACGGCTTTAAACTGGAAGAGATGAGGTTTAGATTGGATATTGGGAAGAAATCATTCCCTGTGAGCTGTGGCTGCCCCTGGATCCCTGGAAGTGCCCAAGGCCAGGTTGGACATTGGGGCTTGGAGCAGCCTGGGACAGTGGGAGGTGTCCCTCCCCATGGCAGGGGGTGGGATGGGATGATCTTTATGATCCCTACCAACCCAAACCATTCCAGGATTTCGTGACCTGTGAGTGCAAGACCAGTTTTGGTGGATGAACGTGCCCACATGTGTGTGTTTGTGCCCCAAAGGATTCATGACTCCATTTTCTGCACTGGCAGGCTTTTCCCTTCAGGCACAGCTCACTTTCCTGGGCACTCATGACACAAAAAGAATCTTGTTTTTCCCCTTCTGTCAAACCCCTCTCCACAGAAATGCAGGACCCTCCACAAGGTCAGGCTCATCCCAGTGGTTGCCACAGAGCCCTGCCAAGAAAACCTGCAGTGGGAAGCATCCAGCAGCAAGGAATGAGATGCTGCTTCCAGTCCCCCTGGATCACCAGGAACGAGCTGATTTCTGTCAGGTTACTCACAGTGTAAGTGTGATTATGAAGTGTTACGACACAAGGTCTGCAAAGTTTTACAGCTGAGTCTTAAAGGGATCAGAGCAAGGGGAAAAAAATGACAGGGGAGGCTTAAACTGGAAGCAAGGCGTGTGGTCAAATTAAGGAGTGCAATGGCAATGCTAATTAAAACCCCTGGAGAAAAGGAAGGAGGAAATGACTGAAATCCCAGCACTCTCACAGGGTGGTTCTTACCCAGGGACAAGCCTGGGAGATGGGACATAAAGCCTGAGCACCTCCTCTGTCTCCTGCCACAGAGCAGCTGGGTGTCCTTGCCTTGCCAGGAGAGCCAGCAAGGAAGTATCAGCCATGGAAAAAGTTGTTTGAACCCTTTGGTGCATGGAAGCCTTCAAAGAAGGCCTCAGCCAAGGGCGAGAGCTGCAGCCTGCTGTGTATCCTACGGATTTCCATGATTTCTTCTCACATTAGGCACTAAATCTTTTCACTGTCTACAGGGTGAGTTGGTTCAAAACACAAATCTGAGGTATCCCCTGGAGTCAAGGTGAATCTCCTGCAGAAGGATGGGATGTTCCAGCCTTGGACTTCTCATCCATCTGGAGACATCCAGGCCTTGGCCCCAAGATTGGCTTTTTCCTTCAATCCATCTGGAAAGCATTTAGGAAGTGCCAGCCTTGCTGTTCCATGTTCCCTTGGTTCAACACAGCACCTTCCACTCTCCTGGAGTTTTAGGAGTTATTCAGGTGAGTTGATCCTTCCTGTAGCCATAACTTCTTCAAGGGGAATGGCTTCAAACTGAAAGGGAGTGGGTTTATTTCAGATATTGGGAAGGAATTGTTCCCTGGGAGGGTGGGCAGGCCCTGGCACAGGGTGGCCAGAGCAGCTGTCCCTGGATCCCTGGAAGTGTCCAAGGCAGGCTGGATGGGGCTTGAAGCCACCTGGGATAGTGGAAGGTGTCCCTGCCCATGGCAGGGGGTGGGATGGGACAAGCTTTAAGGTCCCTTCCAGCCCCAATCCCTCTGTGATTCCACAGTTCTCCTGCATTATTGGCCTCAGGCACTTCTCGCACATTTCCCACGTGTGTTTGGCAGTGGAAATGTGGCAGCACATTTTGTGGCATTGAAAGACTGGCTTTCCCCAAATTAAAACTGGTCCTTACAGACTCATTTGTGGTACCACTAATGCACTGTCTGGAGTGAGAAGTGGAAACATTCCATCACCGCAGCGAGGAAGGAACCAGGAGAGGGTTTTGTAGCTGGCAAAGCTGATCCTCCGCACTCTGCTGATGGAATTGCTAAATTCCCTGGATTTTCTTTCAGTCTACTGACTTATGCCTGAAATGGGCTTTTATCCATGGACTTAAAGGCCGTGTAGATGTGGCACTTGGGGACATGGTTAGTGGTGGGCTTGGCGGTGCTGGGAAATGGCTGAACTCGGTGGTCTTAGAGGGCTTTTCCAGCCTAAGCAATTCCACACTTCCATGCACAAACCCAGGCTGATTTTCTAGTCTCACAGTCTGTGAAGGCCAGCCTGGTCACATGTGTTCCCTCACCAGGCAGGACACACACTGGACACTCAGGAGTGTCCAATTCCTTGTTGCTGTCTAGAGGAAAATCTGCTGTTGCCGCCCTTTGGAAGCCAGGTCCTTTTCCTCAGGTGAGGGAAGCTGCTCCTGGTGCAGCTCCCAGGGGTTCAGGATGAAGTTGGAAGGTGGAACAATAGCAGAACCCAGAAAGGAGGAGTTTAAGGGTGACAAAGGGGCCGTGGTCTGGAGTTTCCAGCTTTGTCACTTCCTAAGGGAAAGAAATAAACACTGAAACCTGAGCAAAGCCCCTCCTGGAGGATACATTTCCTGGGAACTCTCACTTTGATGCCTGGAAAATCCATAAAGTTTTTCTCCTTGGAGCTGGGAGACTCCAACCAA
This sequence comes from Trochalopteron elliotii, assembly GCA_024734555.1. Lineage (NCBI taxonomy): Eukaryota > Metazoa > Chordata > Aves > Passeriformes > Leiothrichidae > Trochalopteron > Trochalopteron elliotii. Next base: position 79,851 of record JANPWX010000612.1, read on the forward strand.
GCCCTTGGTTAAACAAATGACAGTTGAAATAACTCACAAGCACCCACACCTGGAGCAGCCCTGAAGGTGAGGTGCCCCTTTTGGGGGGTGTCTGTGACCCCCACCCTGTGTGAGGAAAATGCAGTCAAAGGGGAGGAGGCCAGGTCCCATCAAGACATAGCACCCAAATCCATCAGGAATTTCATTTCAGAAGGAGATACCAGGATTTTACTGTGGCTGTCAGCAGCATTCTCCAGGTCATGCTGCTGCAGAAAGAGAGTGTTAGAACCTGGGACTTAAACTAAACAGATTTCCTATAGGAAACACACACAAAATTACTTTGCTTCTAAAGTTACTTTTATAGACGTTTTCCCTGAGAAATATTTCTCCCTGGAAAAATAAATTCACAGGATGTAATTAAAACAGTTCTGTGCATGCACTGGGCTGGCCCCCTTTAAGTGCTTCACCAAATGCACCAGCAAAGAAAGGAATGAAAGGCAGCTTTGTTGGGATCTATTAATGACAATCTGCATTAATTAGAAAATGAGACATTGTTCTCTTGGTTTATGGCTATGAAAATGGCAGCTAATAAGGCTGAGGCTGGAGTGCTCAGCTTTTGGCTTGTCTGTGCTAAGGCCCTGAAAAATCTAAATAATCTTTGATTTGTCAAATCCTGAGCTGATGAAGGCAATGGGAGTCAGATTCCATACCCTTGGATTCTGGCAATAACCAGGTGCTGGTGACGGGGCGGGGGCACTTTTTGTTTCTTTTTATTTTTCTTTTTTTTGCCATTTTCTTTAGGTTTAGCTTTTAATTAAACAAACAAAAGTAAGAGTGAACTGTGTTGTATTAGAGCTTAACTTTCACTCCTTGAGGAACAAAGCCTTAATAGGTTTGTATGGATCCCTAATTAGGGATAATGATTATCTCTGCTCCTCTGCCCCAGCCCCCAGCCACATGTAGCAAAACCACTCACCTCCCTTTGCAAACCTTTTGGAGTGCAGAAACAAAGCATTCTGTGATTCTGAAAGCTAAAATCACACCTTTCTGCAGCATTTAAAGTTTTTATTGCTATATTGCTGTCCTGATCACAAGTAAAACATTTTTATGTCCTTCAGGCACCGCTGGCTGTGTTTTCTGTGTCTCTCAAGCACAGCAGGGTGACATTTCTAATGTATTTCCGCTGCATGACCTCTTTTTGAGTGGAGAAACAGGAACTTGGGGTCATTTGATAAAAGAAACGTTGCATCACCAGTGAGAGATGCTGTAAAAAGGATCATCAGAGTTTTTTTTTTCAGAATCATGGAATTTGGGTTGGAAGGACCTTGAAGCTCATCCCACTCCATGGGCAGGGACACCTTCCACTATCCCAGGTCGCTGCAAGCCCTGTCCAAGCTGGCTTTGAACACTTCCAGAGATCCAGGAGCAGTCACAGCTTCTCCGAGCAACAAGACTGGAAGCTGAGTTTTGGTAACTGAAACATTTTAAGTAGCATCCCTGGAGCCACATCCAATTAAAAAAAGGAGACAACGTAAGCAGAGAAAAACGACCTGGAATACCTTGAAAGAGAAATCCCTTTTCTGGGAGGGAACGTGTGGAGCTGAGGGTTAATTTCAATTTCTTAATTAGCGAGTGGCAGCCAGGCCGGGATGGGAGTGGGGCAAACAATGGGGGAAGTGTTTTGTGTTCACACCCCACCTCGGAGGTGGGCCAGCATCCGTGGCCTGCTGGAAAACAGGCAGGAATGCCTCTGCCTGGAATCCCACTCGAAATTCCTGTGCCCCTCCTTCCCAAAGACACCTTTCTCTCCTTCCTCAGGGAATGGTTTGGAGCCCGCAGCGTGCTCGCGGAAATCGCGGCTAAAAATTACTTTGGGGGTTCTTTTTTTAGTGCTGGCCTTTGAGTAGGGCAGAGGTGGTTCTTGCTTTGTTGGGTTTCATTAAATCCCCCCTCAGCAGAGCAGCCCAGGGGCTTCTTTCCCCCCTTTCTGTTTCTCCGAGGGCTCCACTCAATAAATACACATCTGCTGCAGCCCGGCTTAATGAAATTGTGCGAGGCACTTCCAAGAGGAGGATGTTTATTTTTCTCTGCTGGTTCACCGAGGCTGCTCCAGGTCCTGTGTGCCTGGAGAGCCACTCCATAAAGAGACCCTTGTGCCTGGGGCAGCCCTAAGTGCCTCCACTCACTCAGCGCTGGGATTCTCTAGATGTGCAGCAGGCGGGTGGGCAGCTGTATTTTCAAGGAATTTCGGGAGGGAAGTAAGTGTGCTGAGAGCATGGTGTTAAGGTGGGAAAGTCAAGCACTTGCAAGGCCAGAGCTGCCTGGAGAGTTGGCTTAATTCATCTGTTTATGTCTCCTATTTTTGCACAGTCCCCTGCTTGCTGTATTTTCTCCTTTTTGACAGAATTTGTCACCTTTTGTGCTTTCTCCGTAGATGTCCAAAGCTGTGGAGCTCCTGATGCCTGTTCCTAGATGGATGCACCTCACAAACCAGCTCCTCTGAGGGAGTGTGGAGGTGTAGATGCTTCTGTGTGGTTCTTGATAAGCCTTCTGTCACTAATGCAGGTTTCTGACAGGGTTACTCAGTGCTGGCCACAACAAATTTTGCAGCAGATCTCATTTAAAACCTCACTCCCAAGGCACTGGGAGCTGCATCCCTGGGCATGGATCTGGACTGCTTGGAGTGCCTTCGTGGATTGGACTGGATGATCTTTACAGGTTCCTTCCAGCCCAAATCGTTCTATATTTTCTATGGAATATTCACTGTTTGATGGGTTGGACTGGATGATCTTTAGAAGTCCCTTCCAGCCCAAACCATTCAATGATTTCTATGAAACATTCACTGCTGGACCTCTCTGTGTGTCAGAAATGCTGGTTTGGGATGAAGTGAACAGTGGCCACACTCAGGGGAAGAGGGAGGGATGTGGAATCACAGAATCACTGAGTTGGAAGGAACCCACAAGGATCATAAAGGTCCAGTTCCTGTTGAAAATGAGCTTTTCTCCTCTCCAGCTCTTTTTTTTCCCCTCCACTCTTGCTTTTCCTTGAGCTATTTCTTCTGACAATTCCACACGGGTGCTGAAAGAAGTTGTTGAAGTGGCAAAAACTCAGAGAGGGGGAGGGTATGAAAAAAACCCCTTTCCACTGTTATTTTCCCAACAAAATCTGAATATTTTTTGAAGATGGGGAAAAAAACCCAAAAAACCAGCTAAAAATATAAACAGATCCCTTTTGTCTGCAAATCCCCTGGTGGGAGTTGGGCTGAAACGTTCCTGAGTGACTCATTCCTGGGCAGCCCTTTGCCGTGGATGGAAACTTGTCCTCAGAAGATTTTCTGGATTTTCTAACCTGCCTGTAAGGAGGTGTTTCCCTTGTGGACTGAGGTAAAGGAGGCGCCTGCTCCTCCTGATATTCCCACATCTGCCATCAAAGGAGGGCTGTTTCTCCTGGAAAATGGTGATAAAAACTCCATCAGTGTTTTCCTTCCCTGCCTCAAACTTGCTCATGATGATGGCCCTGGAGAAAAAATATCTGCAACTGCTTGATCCATGAGCTGGAACCTGTGGCTGGATCCTGCTGGAGACATGGAGACACCAGGCTGATGGATCTGAGTTCTTCACGCTCCTGAGGTGTTCCTGCAGCACAGTACACAAGGATTTCCAGAGCCTTTCATGCCCTTAACAAAAATAAATGACAGGAAAAGAATGAGAGAAAAGCAGGGAATCCTGTAATTTAATTGGAAAAAGTGAAAGGGGCACATAGGACAATCACTGCCCTGTTTTCTTATCAACAGGCACCCTCTGGGCAAGGCTGAAAATCCTAACCCAAATGCCAAGGATCAGAGGTGGTGTGACCCACACCCCTCTGGGCACAGCCAGTAGGGAATACTCCCATTTTTGGGGCCATTTTTCCTTAATGGTGTTACTCCTGGTAGTTCTTCACTCAATTTTAGCCCTTTTCCCTCACTGTCAGGACGGATTGTCCCAGTTTCTTTGGGAGCAGCGGGGTGACTGTTCAGCTCTGTCTCATGATGATGATGATGATGATGGATGATGATGATGGGTAGGATTTTCTAGTCCCTGCCTTTCTGTGGGGTTGCAGTATAATCTCCACTCCACACCCTCCACTTTCTCCCCGTCAGGATTGAAGGAGCAAAGTGCTGGACACCTGATGGAAGGTTAAAATTCAGCTGGCTGATGCATCGGTGCTGCCTGTTTTCCCTCAGGACAGAGGTATTTAGGTCCATTTGCAGCAGAATTAACTTCCTGGACTCCAAGCAACCTTTCTGTTGTCATCTTTGTGCTTCCAGCCCCAGTCCTAATGACATCCTGGATGCTGGAATTCAATTCTCCTCCCATCTCTCATTCCTGCTTTCTGTTGTTAATGCACGCCTTCATGTCCACTTCAGGAACTGCACCAATTCCCCAGAAAACATCGGGCTGTGCTAAAAACAGGGGGATGAGGGATTTTTTTCCCCCCCACCTCTTTCCCCACAGATCCATTTATCACTAGGGCAACTTCACTTGAGAGATCACTACAAATCCAAGCCGATGGCTTAGATCCAGGCAGGGAGAAGTTTTATGGACTGAGCTAAGTGTGAATTACACTTCTGGTCACGGCATTATTATTTTTTTTTTCCTTCCTTTCTTTTTCTTCACTGTGACCCTGGCATCGAAGCAGTTGCAATTGCAAAGTATTTCATAATGCAGCTTTTTTTCCTGCTGCTTGGAAGGTCTGGGAGGAACCTGGGTGGATTTAAAAGGTGTGGTGCCCCTGGAAAAGGGCGTTGGAGGTGGTGGTGGTGGTGAGACTAACCACTGGTTTTAGCACCAGGTATAAATCATTGTCCTTTTCAGGCTCCCAAGATGTCCATGTTTATCCAGGAATGAGAGGGAGGGAGGTGCATTTTCTTCTCAGTCTGGCACTAAATGCAACCACTGGCTTTATTCCAGGGAGTAAAAGCTGTGGATTAACAGGAGTTCACCCCTGCCCCCTCTTTTCCCCTTGGCCACGTTCAGGTGAGGCAGAGTTTCTCCAATGGCATGG
>JANPWX010000612.1:89875-125147 GCA_024734555.1 Trochalopteron elliotii
GGTGTCCTGGCAGGGCTGCACTGGATGATGCTCGTGGACCACTTCCAAGTGAAAATCCCGCAAGCTGCGCTGCGGGAAAACCGAGACACAATCAGTAAAAAGACCAGAAACGGGTAGAACAACAGGAGCCCATAAAAGCAGCGGGGAACTGTCCGATCCCCACCGCAGCTGCCCGAGCCCCGCTGGTGCCCGCAGCGGGAGGAAGGAGCCGCAACTCCCGGAGGAAAACAAGCGGCCGGGCCGGCGGCGTGCGGGGAATCCACCTTAACGGGAGCAGGAAGCGAAGCGGGGCCAATCAGGCCGGGAAGGGAGGCCGGGAAGGAGGGACCGAGGGAGGGGCCGAGGGAGGCCCGAGGGAGGGCGAGCGGGGCCGGCGGGGCGCGATGGCGGAGGGCGGGGACGCGCCCGCCCCGGGCAGGTACCGTGGGCAGGGGGCTCGGCGGGGGCGGCCGTGCCGGGGGACAGCGGGGTATCCCCCCTTTGCCAGCCCTTTCTCATCCCGCTGTGTGCCTCTCTCCAGCGCAGGTCGCAACCTGAAGGAATGGCTGCGGGAGCAGTTCTGCGACCACCCTCTGGAGCACTGCGAGGACACCCGGCTGCACGACGCGGCCTTCGTGGGGGACCTGCCCACCCTGCGCAGCCTGCTGCAGGACGAGAGCTTCCAGAGGTGGGCATGCAGCCCTGGGGACACGGCCCCGCGACCTGCCTGCTCCCCCCGCAGCCCACGGGGTGCCCCGCATCCCACCTGCATCCCGCCCGCTTCCCATGCACCTTAAAGAGCATCCAGTCCCACCCCTGCCATAGGCAGGGACACCTGCCGCTATCCCAGGGTGCTCCAAGCCCCGTCCAGCCTGGCCTGGGACACTTCCAGGGATGGGGGTTTTTATGGGAGAGGTGTCAGGGAGGATGCTTCACTCACCATCCTCACAGCTGCGCCTTTTGGGGACTCCCTCCTCAGCCCTTTTTTCTTATGAGAGGTGTCAGGGTGTTCTTCCCACTGTCAGGATGTTTTTCCCACTGTTCCCACAGCCTGCACCTTTTGGGGACTCCCATCCCACCTGCTGTTTTTGGGGAGAGGTGTTTCCTAGGATGTTTTCACTGTCCCCACAGCCTGCTCCTTCTGGTGACCCCAATCTCATCCCGTTTTTCCATAGCTTGGTGTGGGTTGGAAGGGACCTTAAAGTTCATCTTATCCCACCCCCTGCCACGGGCAGGAACACCTTCCACTATCCCAGGCTGCTCCAAGCCCTGTCCAGCCTGGCCTTGGCCAATTCCAGGGATGGGGTCTTTTATGGGAGAAGTGTTAGGGTGGGAGGATGCTCTCCTTTCCTCCAGATCATTCCCCTGGTTTCCCAGGAGGCAGATCTCACAGCAGCTCATGAGGCTGTGGCAGCTGTGCATGAGCTCTTTTCAGATCAGGATAGGAATGTGGTACCAGGAAAACAGGGGCCTACAGATAATGGGAAAAACATACAAAAGGGATTACAATCAACTATAAACCTGAAACATCCCATGTTACAAAATCTGCCCAGTGCTAACCCTGTGACTGTGGGGATAGTTAATTAATTTTCCTGCATCATGGAGAAATCTGCTTAGAGTGTTAAATGTTTCCCAGCCTCAAAAAAGGTGTTATTTCAGCAAAAAATGAGAATGAGCCAGCCCTTCTTTCTGCCACCTGGGCAGCTGGGGCTCTTGGGACCCTTGGGCTGAGGGTTTTTTGTAGGGAAAAGCAGAGTTTGACAGGAAGAGGAGGGTGGCACCCACAGCTCCATTCCACAGGTGAGGAGAGAGCAGAGAAGTGATGTCTTTGAATTTGGAGGTAGATACGGACCTCAAAGCTCATCCCATTCCACCCCTGCCACAGGCAGGGACACCTTCCAGTGGACCAGGTAGTGCCAAGCCCCGTCCAGCCTGGACTTGGGCACTTCCAGGAATGGAGCAGGCACAGCTTCTCTGGACTACCAGTTTGGGACATCTCCCTTTAAAAAGGGGCAAAAGAGAGAGGTTAGTTTTGGTTTTTTTTAATAGGTGATTTTTGAGGCAGAGTTTGGGCAGGTGTGCAGCCCCTGGCACAACTAAAGCCCACCATCCAAGCACTGCTCTACTTCATTCATCCAGGTGATTGACAGGAGCTTTTTGGGGCTGCTAAAAGTGCCACAAATCAGAGGATTGTATCCTGAGTGGAAGGGACCTGCAAGGATCATCCAGTCCAACCCGTGGCCCTGCACAGACACCCCAAGAACTTCACCCTGTGCATCCCTGAGAGCGTTGTCCTAATGCTCCTGGAGCTCCGGCAGCCTCAGGGCTGGGTCCATTCCCTGGGGAGCTTGTTTCAGTGCCCAAGCTTCCAGAGGGCACCCTCCTGGAGGGAATGGGGGCCTCTCTGACTGTGTGTTCCCCCCTGCAGCCGGATCAATGAGAAGTCGGTGTGGTGCTGCGGGTGGCTGCCCTGCACCCCGCTGCGCATCGCGGCCACCGCCGGCCACGGGCCCTGCGTCGACTTCCTGCTGCGCAAAGGGGCCGAGATCGACCTGGTGGACGTCAAGGGGCAGACAGCCCTCTACGTGGCCGTGGTCAACGGGCACCTGGAGTGTGCCAAGATCCTGCTGGAGGCCGGCGCTGATCCCAACGGGAGCCGGCACCACCGCAGCACCCCGGTGTACCACGCCGCGCGGGTGGGCCGCGCCGACATCCTGCGGGAGCTCATCAGGTCAGAGCTCGGGGCTGGGCTCCTCAGGGCTGCCTCTCCCTTTTCCTCCTCCCTGGGGATCCCTTCCCTCCTCAGCTGCTTGCAGCCACCACACCTCTTGAACTGGAGAGGAGAGGGTGGAGAGGTGCCCAAAGGGATTTGTGTCCCTTGGCCTTGGCAGCGGGTCTATTCCCACCTGTTCCAATCCAAGCCTGAGAGAAGAGTCTCCGGTTCTGAGCCCGCCATCCAGTCAGATCCAAGCCTTGCAGTCCCCCCTACTTCCACCATGCTCCTGACTGGAGTTAGGAGGGAGGTGGATTCCCCCTAAAAACCTCCCTGGGTGTTGGGTTTTCCCTCAGGAGACTCCCTTGGCAGCACCAGCAGGGCTCAGGGTGTAGCAGGAGGCTGTGGGAACTTGAATTGCTCCTTCTGTGGTGTGCCCTGATTATTCCTTCTTTTTAAAATGGAAGGTTTCTGTCCAAGGGATCATGCTGGACAACTATGTGGGCCGTGGATGCCAAATAATAAGGGGTCATAATGGGAAAATGTACATTGTGGGGAGAAATAGGGAAAGAGAAGAAAGCTGAAGGAATCCCCTTGATGACCTCAAATGCTAGAAAATAACAAAAGGATTTGAATAGGAAAAGATTCAAAACCCTTGGGGGTTTTCTTCCTTTTTCAAATTTTCATACAAGTGCAGCTTTGAGGAAGAAGGGGAGATGATCCTCCGTCCTTGCCCTTTCCCAGCAAGCTGAGAGGAGGATGTTCCCATCAGCACGGGCTTGTTGATACAGAGTTCAACTCCCTGCATTCCCAAAAATGTCCCCTGCTCTCTCCACCCAGGCAGGGTGAAATGTAGCAAATGGTATTTCAGCAGCACAGGGAGAGCTGATGCTTTGATTTATGTGTCTGCTCCTTGGGATACCTCACCAGCAATATTAAGAGCAAGATTTTGGACAACTTTCAGGATTAAAAATTAACTGGAGTTTGTCCAATCTCTTTTTATTAGACAATGTCTCTCCCAAGGCTGCTAAGCTAATACCAAATTGTCAGATTGCCCAAAATTTCAAATATCTTGGAGCAGGGATTTCACAGATCTGTGCAGAGTTACTTAGTGAAAAATGCAGCCTTCATGTTACAGGGATTTTTAAAATGCTGGATCTGTAGGATTTGGCAGGGGGAGTGCAACTAGGAAGACACTTTTCCTGAGACAGGAGGGAATATTTTGAGAGAGCCTGAACCCAGTCAGGTGTGCTGCAGGTGTCTAAACATCACCTGGTTTGAAAATCCCATGGTAGCACCGTTGGGATCCCTGAGCATTCCTACAAGTGCTGAACCAAGCAAGAAGTGAAATCCCATCCATGAATAATAAATCCACATGTGGCTGTGGAATGGGGATCCATTTTATTGGGAGGCTGCCAGAAATACTTAGGGTTCTAATGCCAGAGCATAAATGACATTCCTCATAATTTGGGGTCGTGCTGTAGTGGGATCCACTGCTACCTGCAGTGGAACTGGGGGTGGCAAGGATGAGAGGATCCTTTTGCAAGGCTAAATCTGGGAAAAAGGGAGCTTCTAGATCACCCCCATCCCTCAGGTGCATGCCTGACCCTGCTAAAAGTAGAATTTGGGGGTTTGCTTTGAATTGAGGGCTTCCACTGAGAATCTTGGTGGTAATAATGGGGGAAGAAAGGACTGAAATGAAGGGAGATCTGCTGTCTGCTCAGCAGGCAGTGGCCTTACAACAGCCATATGGAAATCCCACAGCAGCACTGATAACTCTGTCCAAATGCTTGTGTAATCTGATTTTAAGGGAAAAAATACACTTTGTGCCATTGCAGCTCTTAGAGGACTCTCTCAGCCCTTGTTCTGAGTGTGCTTAATTTAAATGAGACTCTTCCCATGCTCAGAACTGAAGGATTTGGTTAAATATTTGCTGGATAGGGAGCAGTCCCCGCTGGTTTCAGTGAGAACTGTGCCTGCTTTGAGGTAGGGTTTGTCCCCAGGTATTGTCCTTAGTTTTATGAACTCTTGAAAGGAATATAATGCTATCTAGGAAAAGCCCTGTTCTCTGAGTGCTCAGTTTGCAGTTTGGGGAGGGGGACTGGTGGGTGAAGGAACCTTTTCTCCCTCTGTGGGTAGAATGGACAGGGCCTTGTGATTAAAACCAGCTACTCCCTAGGGATTGTGTTGTCTTCCTTCTTCTTCCCATCCAAGCTGCGTGGGAGGAACCTGGAATTACTGTCCCCACTGCCTGCAGGAATTCCCAGCAGATTCCAGCCCCTCCAGCTCCTTCGGGAGCAGGGGTTTGTCACGGATGTTTCACTGTGGAGTGCAGATTCCTGTTTCCATTTCCCTGCTGTTTGGGATCGAGTGCCTGTGTTGCTTTTTTGGCCTGTTTTATCCTGGTAGGGAAGTTATTTCAGCATCTCTCTTCAGTGGAGTCATCTGGAAACATCCCTGCTCCCCAGGCAGCTCGTTAGCATCCAGCATTACGTGGTGCTGGCTCGGGGCTGAGCCATCCCCGGTGCCAAGACACGAGAGGAGAGAAAATTCAACTGAAGGTTCCTGGGTCGAGATAAGGAAGCAGAGAGATAAGGAAGGGGAGAGATCACTCACTAAATACCATCACGGGCAAAACAGACTCAACTTGGGGGTATCAGTTTAATTTCTTCCTAATAAAATGAGAGCAGGGTAATGAGAAGTGGAATAAATCTTAAAAAACAGCTTCCCCCAAGCTCTACCTGTTCCTCCTCATCCAACATGGGGGAAGCTTCTGAAAGAAGCCACTGCTGTACCCTCCCACTACCAAAACCTGGCCGTGCAAACCCAATCCATCAGGAGGGCAAGGATGTTGCTGTTCCTTCTCTCTCCAAATTCTGGGCTGTTGTGAGCAGGGAAACATCTTTGCTTCTGGGATATCAGACTGTGCTGGCTGCGTTGTCCCCACTCAGAAGCGCTGCCAGGCCTGTCTGAGGGCAGGGATGGGCGGGTTCCAGAGGATCTCACTCTGCACGTGTCCTTCAGCCTCACACCTTGCCATTCCCAACCCTCTGTTATAAATGATTCGTAGCCAATTTGATATCAAGTATTTTATTTTGCCATTCGAAATCAATTTGAATCAGCCACAATAAAAGGATGCAACATTGATCACGGTTGGGTGAACGCAAGGACAGCCTCAGTGGAGCTGACTCTTCTCCGTCCACAAGCTCTGGGATTCAGGGTACAGTTTTTATATAGTTTTTCTGCTCTGAGACAAGTTCATTGTGAGCCTTTGTTCAGTGTGCATATTCATGCACTTCTTTCTTTCGCTGTTTGGTTTTGAAAGATTTTCCTGGCATGGTTGAGGGCTTGAATTGGGTTCCTGGAACTGGGCATTGGGATGCTGATCTGTGCAATCTCCAGGTTCTCCTCACCTGGATCCGTATCAGGCATTGATCATCAGAGAAGTGGTGGGTCCACCCATGATGAATGAGCCATCTCCTGCTCAGCCTGGTCCTTTCTCTTGTAAATCTTGGTTTCTGCCCTGCGATTATCTGAGAGCCTTTACAGTTGCAAATGGGCCTCGGTAGTCGGAGACACCTTTCACAATTTTTGGAAATCTGAACTCACAGCACAGTTTTAGGTTATAACATATACTTGATACATGAATTTATTTCAGAACATGCATCACCCCTCCCTCCCTGTTCCCGGAGCAGGTACGGCGCGGACGTGGACGTGAACCACCAGCCGACGTCCCGCGGGCCGGGGCAGGCGCTGCGGCCGCTGACCACGCTGGTGGTGTGTCCCCTGTACATCAGCGCTGCCTACCACAACCTGCCCTGCTTCCGCCTGCTGCTCCAGGCGGGGGCCGACCCGGATTTTAACTGCTGTGGGCCCATCAACGTGCAGGGCTTCTCGCGGGGCTCGCCTGTCTGCGTGCTGGACGCCGTCCTGCGGCACGGCTGCGAGCCCGCCTTCGTCCGCCTCCTCATTGACTTTGGAGCCGATCTCAACCTGGTCAAGGTGGAGGCCTTGGGAGTCGAGGCCACGGGGAGGGTCAAGGTGAACGCCGAGGCGCTGGAGGTGTTCAAGGAAGCGAGGGGTGAGTGGGTTTGGGTCCCTGGAGTGGCGCCGTGGGTACGGGAGAGCTCTTTGGAGGGGTTGTTTTGGAAAGGGAAGGTGCTGCTGAGGTGGTGGGGTGGGTGTTGCTGTCCTCACTCCTTCAGCAATTGGATAATGGGGTCTAACAAGCTGACAAGCAAAGCATTAATGACTTCTCCACTCTCTGCTTTCCCCTGTTGTGTTTTGTACCTTCACACGGTGTTTTCCCCTCCTGAGTCCTTCAGCAGCCCAACCTCTATTTGTTACTCCACCTTTTTCCTCTCTCTCAGCTCTTTTCCATTGCCTATTCATGTAGGCAAGGCTTAGAGGTCCTATCCGAGCTGGGCTTTGGAGATGTGACTCACCAGTGGCCTCCAGTCCTCCAGAGCCACACAGGTGTGTCCCAGCTGTTCCTGTGTGACCCTGGGCTCTGGATGCGAGAGGGAGTTTAATCTGCTTGGGGAGGAAAGCCACCAACAGTGGTAAAAAGGGGCAAGAGGAAGCTCAGATGGAGGTGACAAAAGGTGGGGAAAAATGCAGCACCATGGAAACCCACCTGGTGGAGGCCACAGCTTCGCACCGGGGTGGAAGTTCCCTCCTGAACTCCAGAGAAATTCCAAAGGGATTCAGGCTGTGGGATAGAACTCACATCCCCAGGTTACACAGCTCTGCATGGGCCTGGTTTTCAGACCTGCCTGGCCTTCTGCTGAGGGAGGCTCACATAATCTGGAGTTCCACTAGGCCTGGGTTTAGGAGGCAAATGGGACTCCTCGGGTGGAGCATATGGGATAATGGAGTGATGCCATGGGCACCACCATCCTCTTGTCCCTGTGCTGGAAGAGCTCTCCATGGACTCAAGGAAAAGTTGGAATAAGGCCTGAGCTGGCCGTCAGTGCTGTTGTTTGCCAGGGGATGGGTGAGAAAAAAATACGATCTACATAATTTTAAAATGATCCAAATAGAACCATGGAATTGGTTCAAGGATCAAAGTCTGGAAGTCACTTTGGCCCTGCACAGACACCCCAACAATCCCACCCTGTGGATCCCTGAGTGTTGTCCCAACTCTCCTGGAGCTCTGGCATCCTCAGGGCCGTGCCCATTCCCTAGGGAGCCTGGATAGTGCCTCAGCACCCTCTAGAGAAAGAATCTTTGTCTAATATCCAACCTAAACTCCCCTGACACAGCTCCAGCTGTTCCCTCAGGTCCTGCTGTGGGCTGGGCAGTGATGGCCTCTGTGCTCACCAGCCCATCCAGCCTCCAGCCAGCCCTTCCAACCTGTCTGTGTGGCAGCTGCTCCAAATCCAGGAGGTTTGGCCTCCTGACCAGGCAGGATCTGTGCATGCTCAGCTCTGCTGCCTCGCCTTGGTGTTGCTGTTCTCCCTCTCTCTTTCCCCAGTAATTGTTCCCTGTGTTTTTCCTTGCAGGCCGCACCCGGAGCCTCTTGTCTCTGTGCCGCATCACTGTACGGAGAATCCTTGGCAAATCCCGCCTGGATCTGATCCACAGCCTCCCAATCCCAGACCCCATTAAACAATTTTTACTCCATGAGCACAGTTAAAGGGCGACTGGCTGCTTTTGAGGATGGTGTGACTTGGTAAATGAGTGCCCTGATGGAGCCAGGTGCCAATCCTGCCCCTTTCCCCCTCATGGAGTGCACATAATTCCCTGCTCCTGTGGATTTTTTTCCCCCTCCAGATTTAGGGTGCAGCGGTTCTGTGTGTCTTACCTCCCTGGGGAGAGGCTGCTAAACGTGTGTGGGTGCTGCTGGAGTAAATACAATATATCCTGTAGCTGTTGGCAAATGTGTAACCTCTGTTACTGATCTGTGTCACACACACGCCTAGGGTCTCCGTGGGCATTTCTGTGTGGGGAAACTGTCCCTACTTTACTATTTCCCCCATCACAGCACTTAAAAACACAAATTCCTACCTACATTTTATTCTATATCCCACAGTAAGACCAGGGAAAACCCACCCAGATCCACATGACGTCTGTTTTGTTTGCATTGTAGAAAAGGAAGAAAAAAAGGGGTTTTTTTTTTGAGGAGTTGGGTGATTTTGTGCTTCTAATCACAGTGTTGCATCCAGCAGCCTGGCCTCCTTTGATTTCCAGTGCCTCTTCATGCCACAAACTCCCAGAAGAGTCATTCTGCAGGGAGTCAGCAGCCTTTTGTTGGGTTCTCAGGGTCAGCCAGTGACGTGGTCAGTGCAGAGGAATCATTGTCAAAACAGCAACTTTAGTAGGATAGAGATGATGGTGCCTCAAGATCTTGGGAAAAATCTCAGGTGATGATTGGAACTTGCTTTAACTTTGCTGATTCAAGTAAAGTCACTGTGTTATAAGTTTTTTGGTTTGTTTCTTTCTGTTGTTGGGGTTTTTTTTTATGATTTTTCTTTGCTAGCTCTTCGTCCCGTGCTCATCCAACTGGCAAAGGTAATTTTCCAGATGTGACCTTAAAGATCAGATAATCCCAGCATGGTTTGGGTTAGAAGAGATCTTAAAGCTCACCTAGGTCCAAGCCCCTGCCATGGGCAGGGACACCTTCCACTATCCTAGGTTGCTCCAAGCCCTGTCCCTGGACCCTATGGATTTACCCCGTAGGCCTCAACACTGTTTCCAAGATGTTCCTTTCCGAGAGGCATAAATAAGTGCAAAAGCAAACCAAAGCAGAGGATATTTCCAGACCTTCTCCAGGTGAGATGCAGTGGACGTGGAGCTGTGGGCAGGTGAGGAGTTCTGCACCGTTCCCTTCCCAGGCCTGCAGCTGGTTTTGGTTTTCCTAGCGCTGGCAGCGAGTTGTGCACTGGCTTTATAGAGGTGTGAACATGCCTGGGAGATGCAAACAGGTTGTAAAGCCTCTTGGAACCTTGCTGGGGGATCCATAATGGTTTGCAGGAGCTCACCATGCTCCCGAGCTCCAGCATGGGGAGGCAGAAAATGAGATGGTCTGTCTTGAGAAAATGCCACAGGAACAGCTTTTGGGGTTGGGTTTTACCTAAGGATTTTTACTTGGTTTATAAGTGGGCCCCCCTTGGGTGGTGGGGTAGGATGTAGGATACCACCTTGGGAAGGTGGTAGGGTGGATGTGGGGAGAGCTGGAAGGACCTACAAGGATCATGGAATCCAAACCTTGGCCCTGCACAGACACCCCAGCAATCCCACCCTGTGCATCCCTGAAAGCATTGTACAAATGCTTCTGGAGCTCTGGCAGCCTTGGGGTTGTGACCATTCCCTGTTCCTGTTTTCAACCACCCTCTGGAGGGTGGTTTCACCTGGAATGAGCTGCAGTGAAATGCCTCAGTGGGAATGTCAGAGGGTGACCCAAAGGGATTGAGAGAATCGACTCAACTCAGTGCTTGATGTAAGTCGTCTATAATTAAAGCTGAGCCTGTTACACTGTTAATTAGAGATCCCATCCAAAGGATTCCCTTGAGCATGGATCTAAGGATGGATTCTCCCAGCCCAGTAGCAAACCAGCCTGAGGTTCATCAGTGACTTGGAGTTGTGTAGAATCAAAGCTTTGGAGTGCCTGGATCATCCATCCAACTTCATCTTCACTGAGGGACTTTGCCTCTGGAAAAGGCCAAACCTTTGGCTTGAGGGCCTGGAATGAGTCCAGCTTGGGGACAACTCACATAAAATTTAGCTGTAAGGGAACAGGATTCTGTTGGAATGAAGTCCCTGTGGAGATTGGTTGCTGTGGCTACTTAAACAGCTCAGCTTTGCTGAGCTGGTTTAATACACAGAGAATTTGGAATTTGCATTGTAGAGAGATAATCTTGAAATAGATTCAGGATATTCATAGACTTCATTGTCTTGTCCTGTAGGGCCAAACTCTACTTCCTCTGCCTTACCCTGTCCTTTTAAACCCAGGAAACAATAGTCTTCCAGTATGAAATCTCAGTAATTCATACATTTCTATCCTTTCATACTGTATAAACAGCATTTGTTTTTCCTTGGCTTTGACTTCACCATTCCCTCCTATGTAGTAAAGCATTCCCTTTTGTAAAGGTGGTTTTTTCCATGCTGTCCATGGGGCATGCTCAGATAATGTGAGTAAAAATCAAGTTTTCTGTTGTTGTGGGTGGGAAATTAAATATTCCTGCAGTGTACATCCCATCCATTGAAAAATGACCATTGTATTTGTGCAGAATATACAAAGTGTGCGTGGCATGGCCTTGCTGGAGGCTTGAACGGGACAGGATAAGAAGCTTTGGAAAATGCTTGAAGAACCAAACCAGATCTGGACTCATCCAAGCTGCTCCAAAGATCTCGTCACGCTGGCTTTCTTGTCTTTGTTACTAGGAGAGGATTTCCAGGGGATGGAATGCTGGTAGCTGGGATCCAAATATCATTTCCTGCTCATTTTACAAAAGGTGGGGGAAAGGCATCTGTTGGGTTGAAGGGGTTTTTTGGTTGGTTTTGGAGGGGGTTTCTTTTGTTTCTTGGTTTTTTTAGTCCCTGAAGTCGAGTAAAGCCCTTTTTGCCCCAAACCAGCCCTTGAGTTACAGTACCTTTTTAGTCCTTCCTCTTCCAGTGAAGAAAACAGAGGGGACAAAATGTCACTTCCAGAAGTGCCCCTCAGTGCCTGTTGGCTTTTCCCAGGGTCAGAATGGTTTGGGACAGCAGCAGGATCAGACCAGAGGGCAGGTGGGAGGTACCTGTGGTGAGCCTCGGTCCGTGTGCAGCCCAATAAAGATACTCCGGTGCAAGAGCACGGAGAAGGAGGAGGATGGCTCTGGATTTGGGAAAGCCTGGATCCTGCCGGCCTCTCCCTGTTCTGTAGCCGCTGGAGGGGGCCGGAGAACCGCGGTCCCTGCGCGGGGGTTACAGGAACAGCGCCGATGCTGCCTCCTGCCTTGCCCATCCCGGGCGATTTTCAGGGCATCCTGAATTTTTTCCACCCTCACATCGGGCTGAAGAGGGCTCTTTAAACCTCTCATTTCTGCTCCTGCTCCCTTGGTAGCTCTGGAAATGCAGTTCCTCAGTTTGTCTTGGCAATGCAAGTAGATGTAATTCCTCTAAATATTTTGATTCTTATAACTTAGCTTTTTTATTTTGTGGCATTTTCCCTGGAAAACTCCCTATAAGCTTGAGCAGCAAGACTTTCTGCTAGTTGCTCTGTTTTTCCTAAGGGTTAACAGGTGCACCTCAGGATTTAGTCCCTGCAGCTGCCTCCAGGCAAGGGCACAGTCCCTTTTTCAGGATTCCTGCTTTTTTCACTTGGGAGATGCTCATCTGATCTGGTGCCAGCATTTCCTCTGAAGAGCTTTTCTTAAACTGGAAGAAAATTATCAAATGGTCTGGAATTATGGTGATGAAAAACAAAGCCGAACAAGCCTTAATCTTAAATTTTAACACTTCCAGCCTTGATATTCTTCTAATTTGGAGTGTTTCCCTCCTGCCTCTCCCTGCCTCTGCCCCCAGGCCACCCTGAATTGGTTCCCTCGGGTCAGTGACAACATCTCTGTGCTGCAGCTTGGAACTGGAGATTTATCCTCAAACGGGAGAGATCTGTGTGTCCAAGATGCCAGTGTGGGGACAACAAATGTGGAATTGTTTAAAGGAATTGCATGTTATTTTACCTGTCCCCTCCAGGACAGAGAAGCTGGGATTTCTGGTCCCCTCTCTCTGAATTTCCTGTGTGACAGATTCACCTGAGAGCCCATCCTTGCTTTATGTAACAACATTGCAACATGTTCCTTATTACTCACGCTCATTAATCTCATTCTAAGATCTGCAGAAAAGAGGAAAATATTTCTTCTTGCACTGTGTGATGCCCAAATATTCTCTCTGGGCTATGAGAACTGACAGCCTCAGAGCATTTCCTCTAGCATTTGTTGTTCCCACTCCCCAGGCACTGCTGGGGAAGCCCCAAATTATTTAACTTTTTGTTGTTGTTGTTCCCCATCAGCTCCTCCAGCCTTGTCTTCCTTCCCAAAGGAGCTCTTTATGACCCCTGCAAGTTGCAACTGTGAAGAAAAAGAAAGAAAAAGGTTGTGGAAGAAAAAGAAGGAAAAGGTTCTGGCTGCCCCATCCCTGGAAGTGTTCCAGGCCTGGTGGGACAGGGCTTGGAGCAGCCTGGGATAGTGGAAGTTGTCCCTGCTCATGGCAGGGATGGGATGAGATGGGCTTTAAGGTCCCTTCCCACCCAAACTTTCTGGGATTTCATGGAGAGGGTAGTGGCTGCCCAAGCCCTGTGCCCCCCCAGCCCTGCACAGTGACAGGAGGCTGCATCCCCCATGGAGCTCGTTCTCCCACCTGCATCCAGCGTTTTCCCATTCTTCCCTCTGCATCCAGCACTTTTGTCATCTTTCCCTCTGCATCCACCACTTCTCCCATTCTCCCACCTGCATCCAGCATTTTCTCATTCTCCCCTCTGCATCCAGCACTTTTCCCATTCTCCCCTCTGCATCCAGCACTTTTGTCATTTTTCCCTCTGCATCCAGCACTTCTCCCATTCTCCCACCTGCATCCAGCACTTTTCCCATTCTTCCCTCTGCATCCAGCACTTTTCCCCCTCCCTGCACACGTGTGCTGTTCTGTTTTCCACCTCTTTTCACTTGTTTTGTTTGTTCCCATTGTTCGTGCCTGGGAGAGGGCTGCAGTGTGCTGTTGTTTACAGGAAAGTGCTCTTTGTTTCCCCGGCCTGGAGCATCTGCTCTTTGTGAGAGGCACACGGAGCTTTCCAACAGGAACTCAGCCAGCCCGAGCGTGCCCGGCCAGGAGTCCACGTGTGCCACCACGGCCCTGCTCCTAAAAAGGGTCTAAAAACTCCAAACTGAGACAAGCCTTGGAGCAGCCTCGGGGAAAGTGTTCCTGCTCACGGCGGGGTGTGGAGCAGGATGGGTTTTAAGATCTTTTCCAACCCAAAGTGCTCTGCAATTCCATGATCCAGCATGGAGAGATAAATAAAGGCAGGGTGGGTAGGATGGAGCAGGACAGGGTTGTTGATTTATGGCTCCAGCCATCCCCCTCAAGGCGTCTGGATGATGGACGATCCGTGCACGCTCCCCTCCCCGTGGCACAGGCTGTCCATGAGCTTTCCAAACATACCAGGGTGAGGTGATGCTTGCAGACACGGCATTCCCGCTGATGGCGCCTTTCCACAATCAGCTGAAAGCTGCTTGGGGAATTTGGGAAGCTGGGCTCCAGCCATGATCTGCTTGGCCAACCCTGCACTTGCCTTTCATTTTAATAATTTGGCGACATCCATTTATTTTAACGTTTCACAAAGCGGGGCCTGCGTTTCCTCAGAGAAAATGAGAGTTGAAGGATGGTAAAATGCCTCCATAAATTGGGAGTTAAATTAAGAAACAGTTTTAATAGCACTGAGTGCTTTTAGCCCCGTGTTGTGGTGTCACTCACGGCATTGTGAGCCTGTGGTACCCATTGGAGGCACGGGAGATTTAGGAGGCACAGGGAGTGGGCTGGATTGTTTGGTGGGTGTTTCTGAGCCTGCTTTTGTTTGCAGTTGGAATGTATTAATGGATTCACCCCTTGTTTCACTTCCCACAAAATGCAGTTTTTACCAAAAATTTCTTTTTTTGGCGATAATTTTAACTATTGAGCATTTTATATCAGTGTGGGAGCAGCTTCTGTAGGTTTTATCCTTTTGATCTTATCTTTACACAAGGAGTGTTTACGGGGGTCTGGAGTTCTAGGAAAGGGAGAAATGTCTCCCCACTGCCAGAGAGCAGGGATAGATGGGATACTGGGAAGGAATTCTTCCCTGTGAGGGTGGGGAGGCCCTGAGGTTGCTCAGAGAAGCTGTGGCTGCCCCTGGATCCCTGGAAGTGTCTAAGGCCAGGTTGGACAGGGCTTGGAGCACCCTGGGATAGTAGAAGGTGCCCATGGCACCTGGACATTCACCTCTAGGTCCATCTTACTGAGCTGGAAAGGAACTTGGCTTTATAATAAATAGATTGTAAGACTCTTGTCTGAAGGTGTTCAAGGCTTTACCTTCATCAACAAATCCTATAAATACCATTAAGCAAGCAGAAATTCCCAGTTGTCCTAAGTTCCATTTAGTATCAGGTCCTTTAATTACCAATCTCCATTAGTGCAAACTTTCTTCAAGCTGAAGCATTATGGAATCCCAGAGGGATTTGGGCTGGAAGGTCCCTTCCAGCCCATCTCACCCCACCCCTTGCCATGGGCCATCACTCAAAGAGAGCTGGGGGCCAGCTGTGAGATCTGACAATTGGGAACTATTTTTAACTCAGCAGCCTGAGGCAGTGTCTGGTCCCTCTTGCTGGGAGTTGTTCTTGCTGGGTGTTCAGTGAATTTTGGGCTGGATCCATAAACTTTCAGCTCAGTGATAACCCGGGATATTTCATGCATCGTGGACCGTGAAGGATGCAGAGATGTCAGCAGAAGCTGTTGTGCCAATGCAAACAAGGCCAGGAAGTTTTACTGTTCCCATTGCTGGGAATCTTGTTCCTCTTCCCTCTCTGGATGTGTCTGTGCATCAAGAGAGGCCAAAAGGTGCAGGTAAACATAAATCCCATATTTCTGTGCTATCCAAAGACAAAAAATGGGACAATTAGAGATTAATTGTTCATTCAGACTTCTCTGAGCTTTGTGCTGCTCTGAACAGCTGCAAGTTTGTGCTTGCTTCCCACAAGAGATCATTCAAAATGAGGCAAAGTCATGGTGAAAATGCATCATGTCAACTCTGAACCAGCATAGAATTCACTGGGAAGCCTTGGCTGGACTTTCACTTTGGTTCCCAGCTATGGTGTCCACCCAGCTAAAGGAAAAACTCTTCCCCCAGAGGGTGCTGGGCACTGCCCAGGCTCCCAAGGGAACGGGCACAGCCCTAGGGCTGCCAGAGCTCCAGGAGCATTTGGACAGTGCTCTCAGGGGTGTGCAGGGTGGGATTGTTGGGCTGTCCTATGCAGGGCCAGGAGCTGGACTTGGTGATCCTTGTGGGACCCTTCCAGCTCTGGAGATTCCATGGTTCTTTTCTCTGGCATGAAAAATGCTTTACCCGGCTTTGAAGTGCCCGGTCTGGTTAGCAGGGGTCAGATGTTTGAACATAACTGAGGATATTACATGGGCTGATTAAATCAAGGCATCTGGCATGGATGTCCTCCTGCAGATAGGTTTCCATGGAAAACAGTTCCCATGCCATGAATGTCACTCGAGGATTAGATTACAAATCAGATGGATCTCGTGTGCTTCCTGAGACCACCTCCCTTTAAAACGAGGCACGCGTGGGCTCCCAGATGGAGCTGGTTCCACCGCCCAGGATGCTGCTCAGGGCTCAGGCCCACAGCTCCCTCCTCCTGACAGGATTCCCCATGTCCCTGTGCAGGTGACTCCATCAGTGCATCAGCATTTTGCCTTCCCAGTGTCTGAAGCTGCCTGCCTTGGCCTCCTCTGCATCCAGCAACCACACGGGGTATGGAGCAATGAGCTCTCTGGCTGGATGTGGCTCGAATCCCATGGGAACATCCAAGCCTGGGTGCAGCCAGGCCCCTTTTCTCCTTGAATTCAGGGTTTTTCCATCATGTCTCTGTGCCCAGACTCCCCGAGTCCAGGCTGGTTGCTGTGGATGAGTGCCACGTCTGGTGGCTGTGATTCACCACCGGCGGGCGGGAAGTCCAACCCAGCGATTCATTTCCCTGCAATTGCCGAGCACTGACGTTGGTTTAGCCCCACTGGGGACAGGGAGAGAGGATTTTCACCAAATGGCCCCAAATGCTGAAGTCCCCACATGTTTCAGCTCTTACTCACCCTCTCCTAACAGCAGAAGTAGCTGCTCAAAGGATGGGTCAGAGCCTCCCTTCATGCAAGGTGACGGCGCCCACTGGAAAAGCAAAACCAGTTTGTACTAGCAGATTTTAATTGGTTCAGGACTTCTGAAGCCCAGTGAGAAACTGGACTTGGGCAAACTTTATTTTGCTGTGTGAGGCAGTGCTGCACCTTTCACTCTTGATTTTTGCCCCTCTGTTCACCTGTGTTAAATTGACAAGGAGCCGTGGATTGCGGGCACTTCCAAGTTCTGAGTGGACTGGACACAGCAGGTGCCCAAGCAGCGCTGAGAGCCCCATGCTGCAGCACAGAACCAGGGGACTAGAGGCGCCCTGGGTTTTTTGGGTCTCCAGGCAGATGAGGCACAAGCAGAACTTGATTCTTGGGTATGTTGTGGCTCATGGGACTTGCGTCAGGCTGCAATTCAGCAGGAGCCGGTCTCTTGCCAGTGCTGCCAAGATCCAGGAGTTAATTCTTATTCCATGAGAAGGCCAGAGCTTGCATCCAGCCAGTTCCCTGGGGTTCAGGGAAAGAAACGCTCTGAGAAATAAACACAGACACAAACAAACACCAGACTTGGCGCGCGGCTTCGCAGGCAATGGGAATATCTTTTAGATTCCTGCCGAGGTAATTGGCCTGCAAGGAAGCTTCCCTGCTCTGCCCTTTGGCTCCCGGGGAGGCTCTGCTTGCCAAAATGCTTTGTGGTCCCTTGAGCTGTGCCTGGGTTGGACTCTGTTCTTCTGCCCAGTCCAGCCCAGCACTCTCCCGCACGCTCGCCGTGTTCCTGGTCTAACCTATTCCCAGGGATGTGCACTCAGCCTCCTTCCCAGGAGCCCCACCCTCTTCTCGTGCATTTTACTCCAGTTCTTGGTGCTCCTCACAAAAAAGCTTCCCCAAATCTCCTTTGCACTTACCGAGGTTGTTCTTTTTTGTTGGGTCTTTCCTCTGATGCTGGGGTAGGATCTGATCCCACCTGGCTCTTTTCTCCTGAGCCTTCATTTGCATCACTCCACACCTTCCTGGGTGTGGAGCCCAAACCCCTGATCTTGCCTGCACTGAATAATGCACCAGAGCCTGGATGCTTCCCCCTTTCTGCAAGGTAAACATGCCAGCATCTTCCAGGCTTTCAGAATTCATGGGAATGTGGAAAACTTCACACCTGACAAACCCCATCTTTCTGAGCTGCTGCGTTTCCCCCCACCCACCTTCCTTTGGGTTCCTGCAGCTTTGCAACTATTTTTGGAATTCTAAGATGCTACCAAATTTTCTCCTGGATCAGGAGGGAGAGGAACTTTGCTCTGTAGCCCCTGAATTGCAGGATGGAAGCAGGTGGAGCTCAGCATGGCTCTGTCATTCCATGTGGGAATGGCAGAGGAAGTATCCCTGGCATGTGGTAGGCTGGGCACTATTGATGAAGCTCTTTTCAAAATCCAGTTTCCAGTGTAAATGGAAGCATGACCAAGAAAAATGGATTTTTAAGTGGGAATGAAAAGCATTGAGCTGTGCAGAGTCTAATAAATACTCACTTTGGGAAACCAATGGCTGGTTTACAGCTTAGGCTGGAGATGCTTTAAAAAAATCCATCATTCACCCACAGTGAAAGGCAGTTTAATTCTCAGGGATCCTCCTTCAGGCAGGGACAGTTTTGCTCAGGATCCTCTCTGCAGCCCCAAAACTTGACCTTGCTTCATGCCAAGCAGGGAAAGTGACACCCTACAGTTTTTGAATCACAAATGGAAAATCCATACTGTTTTGGAATAAACAGCTCTGACCATTAGAGAATCTATTTTGTTACCATTTGGTTACAACTGCATAAGGAACAGCTCCAGTGGAAAAAAAAAAGGAAAAAAAAAAAAAAGAGGCAGCAGTAACAGTCAATCGTCACTTTTTTTTTTTTTTCCCTGCCTGGAAAACTTGGAATTTTATGGCCTATGAGCCACAAATTAGAATTGCAGGCAACAGATAAAGCTTGGCTATAAATCCAGCTAATGCCAGTGCTTGTTGGCAGCTGCAAGGTGGGGTTTGTTAAAGTGCCCTGTCAATGTGGGCCTGAACGGGATCTTTCCCACCAGCCAGGATCACCAGGTGACTCTGGATCCCTCTGGAAGAACGGAGCATCCCTGGTGCAGCAGGCAAGCCCTGTCCCCTGGTTAGGGACAAAAGAGGAGGCTGCTGCTCCTGTGGTCAGCACCTGCCATCCCATGAGGCTCCTTCAGCCTTTCCCCCAAAACTGTCCCTTTCCATCCTTCCTCAGGAAAGATTTCTTGGCCATGTCTCCAGAAAATGAATCCCTGTACCTGTTTGTCCTTCCTCACAGGAAATTGTCGCTTCTTTCTGGCCTGTGGCTGCACTCCCAGCTCTCCCTCGTGCCACACTGCAGGAGCAGGACACAGCCCTCTCCAAGTGTTTCATCCACAGGGGCTGGGATGAGGTCTCTGGATGGAAAAAATGCTTCAGACATCCTGGACTGAAGTGAATTGCTCAAAGATGTTGCCACTTTAGGGCTGGTGAGCTGGGCTGCCAAGTCTCCCAGCGCTGCTCCAGAAGGATCTGGGACCTCTGCACATCTGTCTGGAGTAACCCAGGGCAGCTCCCGGCGCTCCCATCTTTAGGAAGGAACCCAAAAAGTCTCAGCTTGGAGGTTTCAGTGCCCACCCGTGGTGTTTGTTCATGGCTAGGGCTGCTTCCAACAGGAAACAGGAACAGCCTCAGGCAGTGGCTGCTCTTCCAGGAGTCAAGAGAGGTCAGGAATGGCTGTGCCACCATTCAGGATGTCTGGAACATCACATCTGGGACCTTGTGAGGTCTCGGTCTGAGTCAGTGCAAGGCCACACTCTGAGAAGCAGAGAGAGTTTGGGCTTTTCCATTCCTGCTTAGGCACTTTCAGAGGCCCTTAAATGTCTGAGGTGTCAGGGGAATGTGTGTTCGTAAATCAGTGAAGGGCATTGGGAAGACCTGTCACCTCCCAAGCTATCAGGACAATTAATTGTTTTGTTGTTGGCGATGGAGGGGGGCTTTGGACAAAGGATGGAGGGACAGGACACAGGGAATGGCTTCCCACTGCCAGAGGGCAGGGCTGGATGGGATATTGGGAAGGAATTGTTCCCTGGGAGGGTGGGCAGGCCCTGGCACAGGGTGCCCAGAGAAGCTGTGGCTGCCCCTGGATCCCTGGAAGTGTCCAAGGCCAGGTTGGACACTGGGGCTTGGAGCAGCCTGGGATGGTGGAAGGTGTCCGTGCCCATGGCAGGGGTGGAATGGGATGAGCTTGAAGGTCCCTTGCATCCCAAACAACTCTGGGATTCTGTGTTTGGTGTGTGCAGTCCTGCTGGTTTGTCCTGCAGGGCAGCAGCATCTCTGCCCAGCTGGGGAGCCTGCAGAATAACTGTCCTTGGATATTCACAGACAGCAGACAAGGATGCCAGGGAGCGTGAGGGGAACCTTGAGTCCTCACATCCTGCCTTGGGTTTGTCAAGCCACCAGTTCTGTTGCTCACCAGCACTCCTGGACTCCTGAGATCGCTTTCAGATTGAAGGCAGAACTTCCAAGGGGCACAGAGCCATTTCAGCACAGCCCAGAATCATTCTTAAATCTATTTACTTACAAAAAATGAGAAAGAAATGGGCTTTTTTTTCCTTTGTTTTCCATGCCAGCATCATAGATGGAGTATGGTGTACAGGGAAATGTATTTCCTAAACCTCCAGGATATCTTTTACATTTTTTTTTATTAGAGTAATTCCTGGACACCACCCAGGATTTGAAAGACAGATTTAGGAAGAAAATCCACACAGGGCCCACAGTGATAAGACTGGTTTTGCTGGTTGACTTGGGAACTAATGCACTGCATGCCAATTGTACACATTTCTTCCCTTTTTTTTTTATTCCCATTAACCATCACCATTAGCATTTGGACTCAAACAAACAAACAAATAAGCCCATTTAAATCCTGGGTTTTTTTCCCATCCTTCCAACCATGAATAATTACAAAATAATCACCAAAATCTGGTTTCTTTCGGCAAACGTTTCCAGGTTTTGTTTTCTTTTTCAATAATCCCGGGTTCCAGCAGTCCCACCAGCCCCTTGCTTTTATTTTTTGGGAGGCAATTTCAGCTGGTCACATTCCCTGATGCTTGGCACAGCATGATCAGGGAGCATGTGAGCTTCTTTTAATGTATTTCATCTTGACAGGGAACCTTTTCCCTGCCTTTCCTCATGGCCTGAGCACGCAACTTTTCCGAGAACGCAGCCCCAAACTCCAGCCCCGCTGCAAAAGTGGCAACATCTGCTGGCAAAGCAAGTTTGCTCCCACTTAAAATGCTGGCAGAACCTTACAGGGCCTTAAAAAAATTCCTTTAATTGGGCTAATTGCCTGTGGTTGAAGCCATGTTGAAGCTCAGTTCCAAGTTCAGTGTTTGGTTTATGTGGTTTGGGGTCACGTGAGTTCAGGAAAAAACCCACCCTGCTTACCTGGTTTTCTTTACTTTGCCTCCCAGGTTTTTCTTTGTCCTTCAGTTTCACCCCAAAGAGAAGGCAAAATTTGCTTTGTTTCGAGCACAAATGGGAAAACCCCTGAATTTCATCTTGTTTTCACTCAGTGGGGTAAATCCCCTTGGATTTTTTAATTGATGTCCGGTGTAACACCACTTGCTGTGCAGTGCAAGACTGTGGAGGGTAAGGAAAGCTTCTGGCAGAGCAGGCAGGAATATCAAATTCAATCAAATAAAGGAATTTTCTTCCAGTTGCACTGCACTGCCTTTATATGGAGGCAGGAGCCTGCCTTGTGTCAGACCCCCGGTGCCCAAAATGAAGGTTTTCCTTGTTTTATTATTGGAAAACCCAGTGGTGCCTTAAGATATCATCATGCTACTCAATCCAGGGAAGGTGGGTGGGGGTCCCAACACAGGCTGTGTTATTTCATTGCTGAAAACACTCCCCTGCCCCTGGGAAGCCTGTTGGGAATAACATCACTTGACTCGTGCTCCTTTGGCAAAGACATTATTTTCCCATTAATCCCTTTAAAATGGTTTTAGGGTTTTCCCCAAGATGCTGCTTGCTAGTTTTGTGTAAGGACACACACAGAGGCAGGAGGAAAGGTGGAGGTGTGGGAGCAGGGGAGGTGGAGAGTTCTGGGGAACTGAGAGAGGGATGTGTGTTGGGAATGTTGCACAGTCTCAGGGTTGAAGGAGAGCAGACAGAGTGCCAGTACCACTGGAGAAGGAATATTTGTCAGGCTCAGGAATACCTCTTGCTTCTACTAGACTCTTTTTGCTGTTTCTTTCCCTTGTCCCTTCCTTTTTTTTCCTTGCTGGGACCTCGGGTCTTCCCTTGGTTCCTGGGACTCCCAAAGGGTACTCTTGGTGGTCCCAAATGGGGGAGGCTTGTTCAGGGGATCCTTTCTGCTCTAACATGGATATCCCACTCTAGAGGCTGCCAGATCCCAGCTTTTCAGGCAGTAAAAATTGTATTTTAATCCTTTTAAGATGCTGGGGATCTCCCTGTGTTGTATGAGGTCTCCTCTCATTTCCTTGCTGGAACCTCAGGACCTCTCTTGGTTTCTGGGGCTCCGAAGGTGAACCCTTGGCTGGTCCCAGGAGTGGAAGGTGTGATCCAGTCAAGAGATCCACTATGTTCAAACATGCATATCCCCACTGCAGGAGGCTGCCAGCTCCCAACTTCTGAGGGAGAAAAAATTGCATTTTAAGGCTTCTGAGGTGCTAGGGGTCTCCCTGTGTCCTGTCAGGCACATGAAAGTCCTACCAGGCCCTCATGGAAGAGGGAGAGGAAGCATTTCTGGGACAAAACATACCCAGGGATGTATTTCAAGGTGCTTTCCAGAAGTCCCAACCCCTGGTTACCCAAGTTTTTATTTTCCATGGATTTACCTCACTAACAGTGTTGTGAGAAGGTGCTCCTGGAAAGAGAGGAAGGCTGAATTAAATGATGATTGAAGCTTTGCAGCCAACATGGGAATGAGGCCAGTGTCTGGAAGGAAAAATATTACTAATAATTATAGGAAGAAGATGGCCAAAGTCAGAAACATGTTCTGAACTCCTCCAAAAATAGTACAAAAGAGATGCCAAACCCAACAAGTGAAGTAAAGATTTGAGGGCAGGGCAGTGTGCTCAGGGAAATTAAAAGGGCGAGAAGAGTCTCCAGCAGGACCTTGCTGAGAGTGACACTGAAGCTGAGCTGCTTTCTGGGCTCAGAAGGACCAGAAGGTGACTCTGGCCTTCAGGAAGATGAGCAGCCAGTGTGAGATGTTTGTCCTGAGATGGCATCCCCAGCCCTGCCTGCCAGAGGTGACAAATGGGGGGACAAACCCTTCACTCCCGTGGAATGATGGCTCTTCTCTCCTGCTTTTGCTGCTTTGGAGTCAACTGGGGGCATCTGGGCTACTCTGGTTGCTGTTTCAGCTTTAGAAAGGATGAAGACTTTTGGGACAGGCATTAAGTACAGATACATCTCTAATATCTGCTTTAAAAATTAAAATAAACCCTACTGACTGATGCTGGTGCCCCGAGCAACCGCAGTGCCGAATTCCCAGCTCCCATTTCTCCCCCTTCTGCAGCATTTCAAGTTCCTCAGCTGTGCTCTGTATAATCCCTGGCTCTGGGAAGGGAAGGAAGGCAGAGCCCTGACCACACACAGGCTCTGGGCTGCCCTGGAGAGCCCCGGGAGCTTCCCAGCTACCAGCACTGACCCCTCAGAGCAGCTGGGGGCAGGGACAGCTGTCCAAACAGAGGGACACCTGTGCAGGGAAGGCCAGGACAACCAGAGACATCCCTGGCTCCAGAGGTGGCTCCCTGAACCTGCCCTTCTCCTTTGATCTTTACCCGAGCAGCCTCTGCTACTCCCCTTCACCCCATGTTGTTTTCTCCCTCTTCTTTCCTGAGGTGAGTCTGATCTCTATTCCTCCTTGGAATTACTACCTGGAGCTTTCACAGGCATCTGAGCATGTATAACACTCAGCATTCTCCAAGAGGCTTTTCTTTTCCCCATCCCCCTGGGGACCAAACTAAGAGGCAGAGCCACCACCTTTCCTGTATTTTCCTGCATTTTCCTGCATTTTCCTGCATTTTGCCTGTTTTCAGCTGTATTTTCTCACCTATGGTTTACTCTCCCCTACAGGAAGAGTATTGTGTTCCAAGAGTGTTCCAAGAATCCCTCCTTTGTGTGGGTACTCCCATTTTTCATCTAGAAAGCAGCTCCCTCAAATGATAAAATGGGTTTATTAAAAAAAAAAAACCCGAAAGAGTCAGGGGCTCCTTCTTGCCTTAATCAGACATCCTGGATCAGGGTACACTCCACACATTTGTTCATCCCATTTAAACATTTGTTTCTGGTTTAGATTTATCTAAAGTAAGACACAGTGTGGACATCTGTCTTATTATCCAACAGCAGGCTAAATAAAATAAACCCCCCATGTTCCCTGGGAGGGTCATTGGAATCATGGAATTCTTCAGGCTGGAAAAGACCTCCAAGATCACAAAATCCAATTTGTTGACATAGACATAATTTCTTTTTTCCCCCCTTTTCTCACATTCATTCAGCATAAAACTGGTGCATTCCTGAGCTCTCCCTTGGGTTTTGACACCTGGAATCTCCCTCCCTTGGATTTTGGGATGACCAAGCCCAGCAACTTTTCCAGAGTTTCTGTAGGCATTGGCTGGGAAGAGCAATCTAGCCTGGAATATAGAATGAACTGGTTCCTCAGATTTTTAGGGAGAATCGTCCACCCTTTGTGTGGGCTCTGCTCCTCTTTAATGCTGAGAGAGGGAGGCTGTGGGAGCCTGGGATGGGGATGGAGGGAGGAGAGGACAGTGGGGGTACAACCTGGGTTTTGATGTGCTGATGGAGCTGAGGGATTTCTTACCCTCCTCTCTTTTTCTCTCCTTTCATCCAGCATTTCTGTCTGCTCCACATGTTCCCCTTTACACGGTGCCAGAACTCTGACAGAAGGAAAGGGCAGGGAAGGGGTGGGGGAGGGGGAAAAAAATGTCTCTGTAAAGTTTCTGTTCTGGAGAGAAAACAGGACTTTATCAAAATATTAGCAGAGCAGCAGCTGGTGCCGATTAGCAAAGCCCTGGGTGAGAGTTTTCCATTTACCTTGTGCTGTTTTTCTTTCCCTGAGCTGCACATGCTCTTTCCCAAAGTGCCAAGGTTTTGGCCACTGAGGTTCATCCAGCTTGGGTGCCATTTCGTTTTTCAAGCATCCAGAGTCCACCCAAGCTGCACTCAGAAATTGCAATGTCCAGTCAAAAGCCTGGCTGGCCAGGGGACCAAGTCCCGTCCCTACAGGCTGGTTGGATGATGAGGGAGGAAGGGTCACGAGGACTAAAAATGTTCTTACGCAGCGACTGAAAGCATTGTACAGATACTCATTAACCAAACATCATGGCTGGGGGTGATTTTCCCCACGCCCAGCTTGCAAAAGGTGCCAGTGGCAGGCTGGGTCTGATTCCCAAAGCTCTTGAGGGGTCTGGACACCACCACTCAGCACCTTTTTTGCAGGAGATGCTGCTGCTGCATCCTGGACTCCAGCCCGGTGCCGGGCTTTTGTGGAGGTGAGGAAAGTATTGCTCATTCATAAATGCGTGTTTTAAGGGATATTATTCCCGAATATTAAAGTAGAACCAGCTTTTAGGAGCAGAGGATAAAGATTTGGCTGGGAACCCCTGAGCTGGAGGACCAATAACTTGGGAATTGCTCTGAAGTGTTTGATCTGTCTCAGGCCAGCAAACACTGAGCCAGCGCCTGCCGTTAAGTGGAAGTTATTTTCTGCATCCACCAGAGTCCCATAAAACCATTTCCTCTGGGATCCACAGGGACAGCCAGGGCTGAGCTTTTTTTGTTGTTTTTTTTTTTCTCCCCCAGCAATATCAATATGTAAGTGCTGAGGGAAGGAGCACGTGCTGTGTGACAGATTTAGGAGTAGCCTTAGGGCTCCATCACCTCTCTCCAAGCAGCTTTGCCAGAGTGCTGGAATTCCCTCCTATTCATCGGGAGGGAAGGCTGGTTTGGGGATTAACAGGCAGAGCTGGTCCTGCTGGGAGTCTGGGTCTTACACCCACCTCTGCTGCAGGCTCCTGTGTCAGCTCCAGGGAGCAAGGTAGTCCTGAAAGGTGGGGAAAAGGGCTTTTTCCTGGGCTGTGGAGGAGCAAAGTCCCCGTCCATGCAGGAATGGATCCTCATAGGTGATTTTTGGGAAACCTTCAGCCACATTTTGAAGCATAACTGCACCTACTCAGCACCCTTCAGTTCCTCTGTGGTTCCCAAGCCTGTTTGGAGCATATTCAACCCCCAAACATGCAGGATGGGTTGTGGCACCATCTTTCAGATAATAATCCTGGAGTCCAGGAGTACGTACAATCATAAAATCTATGATTTGGGATGGAAACCATTAATGGAATGATTTGGGTTGGAAGAGAGAGTCAAAGCTTATCCTATTCCACCCTCTGCCATGGGCAGGGACACCTTCCACTGTCCCAGGTTGCTCCAAGCCCCATCCAACCTGGCCTTGGACACTTCCAGGGATACAGGGGCAGCCACAGCTTCCCTGGGCACCCTGTGCCAGGGTTTGCCCACCCTCACAGAGAAAAATTCCTTCCCAAGATCCCATCTAATCCTGCTTTCTGGGAGTGGGAAGCTATTTCCCCTCATCTTGTCACTCCATGCCCTTTTCCAAAGTCCCTCTCCCTCTTCCATTCAGCATTTCACCATTCCCTTCAGGAGGGGGGTTGCTTTGGCAATAAAAAACCGAAGGAGTGATGGGAGAAGCGACACCTCCACCTGCCAAGTGATGCCTTTCAGCTCCTGCGTTTGCCTGAGCCAATTATTTTTTTTCCTTTTGGGGTCTGGAAGTCCATTTGCAAAGGCTGAAGGGAAGAAAAACAACCTTTTCCCCCCGCTGCCCCACCACCTAAGTGCTAAAGCAGATCCCAGAGGTGGAGCACGGGGAGGTGTAAGCAGGAGAAGACCTGGCAGGAGATCTTGTTCTCCGGTTGTGCCTGGGGGCTTTTCCCGTCGGAGCCCCTGGAAGGCCAGCGGGGAAATGATTCCAATCCCAGGTTTTCCAGCTCCCACTCTAATTTAGCCCAAGTCGTTTCCTAGTCTCTGAGAGGGGAGCAGGGATGAGGTTTGCAGATTGGAAGTGGAGGGGAGCGGGGGGAGCTGCAAATGATCTCAGCAGTTTTACAGCCATCTCTTTTCCTGGCAGGACATGAGGGAGAGTGTCTCCCCGCCTCTGGGGTGGAAGGTGGAGGAATGCAAACCCTGGAACACTTCTCAGTTTGCCCTGATTGTCTTTCCTCCCCAGCAGTTTTATTGGTGTCCATAAATTCAGGGCATATATCCCCAAGTGCATTTTCACCCTCCGTGGCCTCATCCTGAGGTGCTGGGTGTCCCAGAGAAGCCACCCTGCCCCATCCATGCCGGCTCCAAAGGCTGTGGCAAGCAACCACTGGGTGTCACCTCCACCTAGAGAGGAGAGAAATCTCTGGGAAAAAGCGTGTTTGAGGTGAATGTTTACACGGATTCTCTTTTTGTTTTGGTCATCTGTGCCGCATCTGCCGTGCTCCTGTGCAAACACCTTGAGCAGGAGGCAGCTGGGAGGGAGCCCAGGGGCTGCAGGGGGTGGTCAGCAATCCTTTCCCACTGGACATTTCCATCCCAGTCACCAGTAGCAGGGATCCTGCCTTTCAGGCTCAGATCTTCCCTCACAATAAAAATTCGTGCCTCCATTTCCCACTTCTCCGAAACCTGTTGCTGTGGCTCATCATTTGTGACACATTGAATCCTCAGGTCACAAGTGCCACCAGCTGAAGCCAGTTTTCCAGCAAGAAAACAAGGGAAAAAAAAAAAAAACAACAGGAGAAATTGATGCCCTCCTTGCTGGGATGTCTCCTTTTACATCCTCAGCACTTGGAGAGAGTCACTGAGGGAATAACAACCTTTTGGGGGCAAGAGCTTTTACTTTGTGGCAAACAAAAATATATCCCATAATACAGGAGGGTCCCATAAGGGGCAGCATGGTGGGAACCTGTTAATTAATTATATGCACCTTTATGAAGTGTTTTGTAGCTGTTCTGATCCCACCATCTCCATTTGTATTTCCATGGCAAAATTTTAAGGTTTTTTTTGGCTGCTGTGGTGTTTTGATGAAATTCCTGCTCCACAGCTGTGTCTCCCCATGGAGGGGACCATCAGCTTCTCCCTGAAGATGAGGGCTCAGAGCATCTCTCCATCTCCTCACCTGCTGAGTCATTTGCAGTGTGGGGTCACTGACATGGCTGTCCCTCTGGTGTCCTTGGTGCTCCTCAGGAGGATGGACACCAGTCCTGGACTGGCTCATTCTGGAAGATGAACCATCCCACCCCTCATGGTCTGAGTATCAGCCAGGAAATGGGGGGATTTGAGGCCAATTCCTGCATCTAGAGCCCTTTTCCCTGGAAATCAACTGGGGCAGAGGTTATTTTACCCCACGGCAATACCAACTGGTGATTCAATTGGGAAATTGATGATTCAGACCAAAACAGGGGAAATTCACACTGAAAGAGGGGAAATTTAGGTGAAATATCAAGAAAATTTTCTTCCCTGCAAGGGTGGGGAGACCCTGGCACAGGGTGCCCAGAGAAGCTGTGGCTGCCCCTGGATCACTGGAAGTGTCCAAGGCCAGGCTGGACAGGGCTTGGCGTGCCCTGGGACAATGGAATATGTCCCTGCCCATGGCAGGGGGTGGAACTGGGTGATCTTTAAGGTCCCTAAATCAGTCTGAGATTCTGTGATTTGTAAAGCATAAAAAACCCTGTGTGGAAAGAACCTGCTCCCAAGGGACAGAACAAGCTTGGACACAGAGGCAGCAGAAGCATTCTGTGGTTTTTTTTCCCTCGCTGTTTCACGGCAGGGAAGTCAGAAAAGCACAGTGACAAACTGCATCACTTTGGAACCAGGTATTTACATTTTCTCCACATTTCTCAGAAGGCATTAGAGCTTTTCCAAATGGGGCACAGGAGAAGCAAATGCTGTGCCTGTGTCTCTCCACACAAACACATACACACACACAGACAGACACCCTCATGAGATATTTTAGTTGTCCCGTTTAAATGAAGGGTGGGAGACCCTTCAGCACTGCCTTTCTCAGCATATGTGTTCTTAGACTCACTCACTCTTTATTTCTGCCAATGCCTAAATTGGGAACACTAAACAGCCACAAGTATGCAGCTCGTGGGGATGCAGGAATTCGTTTGCAGGCAGCGAGTTTTGATCCTTTTTCAAGGGACAGGGGCGCTGCAGCTGCAGGAGAGGAGATTTCTGTCTGCAATGTGCATTGTGGCCTTGTTCTTGTGAGTGCCTCAGGGCAGAAGTGAAGCTTTTAAACAGAAAGCAGCCAGCAGGTTCAGTGCCACGCCGGGGATACACATTTGTTTACGTGTACATAGAGAGGAAACACCTGTTTGCCTCCTGTTGACACTGGGTTTAGGTTTTTAGGCCCCAAAATGCCCAGGAGAGGGTAGGTGGTGGCTGGCAGCGTTCCTAAGGTGTGGCACTTTGCTCTCCAGGTGAAGGCGAGTTCCTCTGGGGACGAGGAGGTGGCTGAGGGGGCTCTGAGTGTGTCCAAACTCTGCTGTGTCACCCCTGTGTCACAATGAGGTGACTGGCTGGGAGTGGGGAGGGAGGAGCAGGGAAGGGCTGGGGGATAACGAGGAGCCAGGTGGGTGCTGGGGAGCAGAGGGAAGGGAAACTCAACACAAACTCAAGTGTTTTTCCTTGTAACTCCTCCCTTGAAGCCAGGGGCCATCACAAGCGTTATCCCAAGGCATCCATTTTATAAAATCCCAGGATTGCTGAGGCTGGAAGAGCTCTCCAAGGCCATTTGTCCCAGCCTGTGACTGATCCCCACTTGGTCACCAGCCCACAGCACTGAGTGCCATGTCCAGGCAGCCCTTGGAATATGGGCAGTTCCTCACCCCCAAGCTCTCATCCAGGAGTACATGGGATGCAGAATTTTGTGCAAATACGTGATGGGATTTGTTTGGTTTTGGTCACAGACATTAATTTCCACCTCCTGTCCTCACAGTTTTTTAAACTTGTCAATTTTTCCTTCAGTTTTTTGTGTGCGTTTTGGTGTTTTGTTTTGGGTTTTTTGGCAATAACAGCATTGAGCCACATGATCCTCTGGGCAATATTTTGCCAGCCTGCAGTTGCTGAGTGAGGAGAGCTGAGCTGTGCTATGAGAGTTCCCTGATATTACCCACCACAGCAATAAAATATTGGCAGGGAAGCAAAAAGAAGATATTCACAACTCTCCAACTGGACATTGACTCTCCAGCTGTAAGATTGCTTCCTTTGCTCCAGGGATGAATCTCGCTGCCAATATAATTTCATTTTTCTGGTGTGTTATGGCATGAAACAGATTTATTTGTTCATTTTTATGGGAGAGAGTGTGAGTTGCAAAGTGTTAGTGGGGCTAAGACAGCATGGGGTGATGCAGCCCATTGATCAGGCAGTGAATTATAACAGAGATTGTGCCCTGGGCATGACTCAGCTGCCTTTGGAAGGGAATTCCATGTTTTTTAGGCATGCCTGGAGGTCCCTGGAGCAGGTGAGATTGATTGGGGCAGGCAGTGGCTGAGGGCTGTTGCCTTCTGCAGCTCCAGCTCCCCTGTGGCTTGGGGTGAGGTTGCCATCAAGCCCTGCATCCTGTTTTGGCCCAAAATAATGGATCAAACTCCTTCCCAGCCCACACAGGACCCATCCCCACTCAGGCCTCAGTGCTCAGCCCCCAGGAAGGTGCCCTCCTGCCCCCCTTCTGCCCAGCCATGCCCACCCACATCCTTCCCTGCCCTCTTCCCATCCTCCCTGCCCTGCCATTCCCTCACTTTCCACCCTAGTTTTTTTTTTTCTGTGGGGAGTGGATTTCCCTCTGAAAGCAAGGGCAAGTGAGGGGGTGAAGGCTTGGAGGGGGCACAGCGGCACCAAACCCCAAAACCCAAACCAGCCCCCAAACCCCACATGCCTCCCCTCCTCCTCCTCCCGGGGCAGCCGTTGCTAAAGATCAAAGCACGAGGCAAAAATAGCAAAAAAGGGGAAGAGCTCTTGGGTTTTGACATCTGGAGGCCAGAAGCAGCTCCTGCTTCAGAATAGGCAGGAGGTGAAGGAGGAAGGGGAAAAGTGGGTTTACAGGCTCTTTTTTTTTTTTTTTTTTTTACAGGGATGAAAACTTTTTTATCAATACGTACAGATTGCTGTTGCTTGAGAGAGCAGTGTCTGTATCAGTCTGCTGCAAGGCCCTAATTTCAGAGTCAGGGGTGCTAAGAGCACTTATAAATAAAGGGCTGGGTATTTTATGACAGGCAAGACACTGATCTTTCTGTGATGCATCACCTGACAGCCTTATCTTTATTCCAAGGAGGGCAAGGAGCCACCTGGGAAATGTCTGCGCTGCTTGGCTGGATGAAACAGGTGCTGTTTCCTTTGGGGCTGGAGATTTTCAACGATAAGGGTTCAAAAGCCATCCCCAAACCCAAGGGGACATCCAAATGAGAGCCCTTCTACACTGTCTGTCTCCAGTCCTTTCAGAAATCCAACCTCTGGACAGCACTGGAGGCAGCACGGGGTGACATTTCCCACGGCAAAATGTGGTTAACAGTGGATGAATTGCATCCTGTGCGATGAGTGATTCTGGCCATGGGACAAAAAAAGGTGGTGGAGGAGAAGGTGAGAATGGAAAATGACAGTTTTGATTGTCTTCCTTTTAGCAGGAAAAGCTCATGAAATAAATAGAAAATGTCATTTTTGAAGAGACAAACTGCTGTCTGATCCTAAGCAGGTTAAGTGTCCTTTTATTTTATTTTATTTTTTAATTTTATGTTTCCTTAGCTGTTCAATCTGTTGAAGAGCTGGAACTGTCAGGAGGTGTTTTGTGGAGTGGCATGTGGCGTGTTGGAGCCTCTGTGGTCCTTTCTGAGCTCCACAGCCATGGAACAGGAAAATCCCAGAATTTTTTGGGTTGGAAGGCATCTTAAAGCTCATTTCATTCCAACCCCCATGCCATGGGCAGGGAGACCTTCCACCAGTCCAGATGCTGAAACGATCCCTTACCTGGGTTGATTGCCTTCATGTGGGGTCAGTGACCATCTCCTACTCCTTGATTTGGTGCTAAAAGAGCTTTTTCCCTCTTCCCTTCACACCTCCCAGTCAGGATGTCCCGTTTGCAGTGGCCTGAGGTGGATTCCCGTGGTTTTCCCCACTTGGGAGGTTGATTCTCCCAGCCCCAGTGCCCCTGCCATGGCTGGTGGCAATGCCAAACCCTCCCAGGCTGCTTTTCTGAGTGCCTGCACTGTGACACTTACCCTGGCACAGGGATCAACCGTCTCCTCATGGCCCCCAGGTGAATTCCACTTGCTCATTTAGCAAGAAATAACAGAATCAGGCAACGTTCACCAGAAAAGTTGAGAAAATGAAGAGAAAAAAGTAATAAAAATGAGTGTACAAATGCTGGGTGGTTGGATTGGGCAGGAACGAGAGAAGGAAGAAATGCAGAAGGGGGTTTATTACTTTTTTTTGCTCTGGTTGAGGCTGCCTTCGTGTGAAACTGGAGCTACATCCAGCAAGGGCATTTGCATGCACGGATGTAGCCTTCAATCAGGATGATGTAAACACTGCTGCAGCATTTTTGGAGCAGGCTGTTTGGGAAATGTGATGGATTAAATATGACAAACAAGATTCCTGGACGTTTATTTATCCACCTTTCGGCCGGTGCCAGCTTCATGTTAGGCAAGGCTCTGGCTACCAGACCAATCCGAGGCCTCGGGGGCAGGCCAGGCAAGGGGGGAGGCAGCCATGGGGAGAGCCTTTTCCAAGCCCCATCTAATTTAAAGCATCTTTTGCTGAGTGGTGCAGCGAAGAGGATGTGGCTAACACAAATAAAAAAATCATAAAAGGGATCAAAGTGTGTGTGCAAATTCATTCCTTGTGGCAGGAGCTCTGCCAGTTCGCTTGCTCGCCTGCTTTCCTAAGGAGGGAAAAAAAAAAAAAGGAACAAAATCTCCCAGCCCCCCGTGATGGAGCAGGAAAATCGCATGTCAGGATCTCTTCTGGATTTCATAAGGGCCCAAGCAGTGATGGATGGCTGGGGTGACACCAGAGCCTGTCCGCTGTGCTGGGATCTGAGGTTGCACATGGAGCAGGAGCTATTTATAAGCAGTTCAAAGGCACCACGAGGGTGGGTGGGGGCTGGCTGGGAGCTCCAGGACACCAGGAAGATCTCGGGCACTTTGCAGGAACCTGATGATACCCTGGAGCCTGAGGGCTTCCTGGTGGGGGGAGAGATGAGGAGAACTTGCGTTAAAAATGGCAAAAGAGATAACGAAGGAAAAATCCAAATCAGGTGGTACCAGCTGGAATATTTGGGTTGACCTCACTCTACACATGGAGGAGAAGACAATTGCCTTCAAGGGAGCCACTGCAGCCCTTGAGTTGTTGTCTGCTGCTTCATCCCAAGCCAGTTATCCCAGCTCCAGCACCTCATCCCGCTGTGGAAACCACATGACACAGGCAGGCCGTGTTTCCGATGGGAACGCCGGAATAACATCCCAAGAGAACAAAAGCTGAGAGCCTCAGCAAACCCAACGCCGGAAAAAGAGCCGGCCCCAAAAGCGAAGGGAACGCGCCTTCAAAAACCCTGCAGCAATGCTAATGAAAAATAAACACCCATTTCTGCATCTGCAGAGAAAGGGGAAGAGAAAATTCAGTCAAAGCATGAGGCCTTGTTCTTATATTCCAGGAATTTGCTCCATTGAAGATTGTCAAATACTGCATGCCAACACTTGGGAGAATGACAGCAGCGTCTTTAAGTGCAAAGAATCAAAGCACAAGAGCAAATTTGTGCAGAACTGAAAGTGCTATTCTTAGAAACCATCGAGAATCAGAAAATAAACAATTCATCAGGAGGAGAAATGTTGGAAGTCACAGGGCAGATTAACTCTGGCCCGAGTGGAAAGAAAACCTCAAAAGAGCCACATCCCCATTCCCACACTCAGTTAATTCCAGAATTGTTCAAGGGCAGGACCAAGGGGTTGGGAGGCTGTGGAGCTGGAGGGAGTAGATGGTGTCTGAAGAGGGAAAAAAGGCAGAAAATCAGTTTTTCCCTCATGGCTACTCCAGGAGAGGTTGCTTTGCTGGGGTCTGGGGTGGGAGTCTAGAGGAGGGATGAAGGATGGCTCTGGGAAAGGCAGACACTGGGAGAAGTGCAGGGAAGGGACAGGCACGACCTGAGAAGAGGATTTGAAGGTAAGAGTTTTCCATAGTGTCCGAGCTCAGGGACGCTTCTGACCAGTCTCAGCTTTGGCTGAGGCATGCAGGGTTTGAAGCAAACTATTCCAGGCTGCAGGTGAAATTCCCAGACACAGGGAAGCTCTCTGCCAGCCTGGATACAGCTCTGGTGTGTTCCCAAACACAGGACATCCACAAACGGAGAGCTGGCATTTCCTCCCCCGAAATTCTTATTTCGCGAGATAAGATTCGAATGCCAGAGCTACTGAATGAAAACACACTACCTGTACCAAGCCAAAATAGTGCTTTTAATGAAGAGCAGCTGCCTGTGCACTTCCCCAGCCTGGGAAAACACGAAGCAGATTGCCCTGAGCCTCGGAACACTCCGGATCCCACTTTCCAGCCCTGCTGTTGATGCAGGTGGGGTCAGAGGGGGGCAGGCGGCTCCTGGGAGCGGTGGGGTTCACACTGCACACACACCTTCCTCCCCTTGCTCTTTCCTTTGGGAATTGGGGCATCCTGGGATGATCCTGCCACCCAAGCATGGTCTGAAGGGCCTGGCAGTGATCTTTTCCACGTAAGTTTTGGCGTGAGAAAAGAGGGTATTCCTGGGCTGAAAGATGGAAACTCTCATTGGCATCATTGTGTGTTACCTGGAGCTGCTTCAAAACCTGAGTGTTCATGGAACAGATTTTCCTGCAGGGATTTGCTGTGTAAAGTCTTCATTTCACACAGGATATCCCCAGAGAAAAGAAAGCAGAAGTCGGATAAATTTGTATTCTTTGAGAATAAAACTGAGCAAAGCTTCTCAGATGACTCCATAAAAATTAAAAAAACCCAAAAAACAAAAAAACAAAACAAAAAACAAAAAACAAAAAAACCCCCAAAAAAACAAAAAACAAACAAACAAACAAAAAAACAACAAAAAAACCCCACCAAAGTGGGGGAAAAATAAAGCGTGGAAAAAGAATTCACACAAAATAAGCACTAAGGGGCCTCTGGTACTTGCAGGTATATTCCCAGTGATTCCTTTTTGGATCACACAAACACCAACAAAGCCATTATAAGTCAGTTCTTTCCTTTTATTAGCAAGAGCCAGGGCTTGGTGATTCAAACCACATTCAGTCCTCAGAAGGGAGGTTTTGATCAAAGCATTTTTAAAAATCAGATGAAAGAAGCATTATAAAAAATGTTCATTCAATATGAGCCAGGAAGGGGAAATGGCTGCCCAGGAGAAGAGCTGGGAATATACCAGGAAAAAAGAATTACCCCAAAACCTGATGCTGATACTATAAATAACCATATAAAGTGTTACAAGTCAATGAATGATTTACAGATCCTGTGGTCCTTAATTCCTAGAATGAAATAAAACCTTTAAAATATGGCTGACTCAGACAACTCACATAATCCTTCAAAGCGAGGACCTTCTCCTTCTCCTTCTCCTTCTCCTTCTCCTTCTCCTTCTCCTTCTCC
>JANPWX010000612.1:130114-149189 GCA_024734555.1 Trochalopteron elliotii
TGATGGAGTACATATCTGTTTCTGTATTACCCTTCCTTCCTTCCTTCCTTCCTTCCTTCCTTCCTTCCTTCCCTTCCCTTCCCTTCCCTTCCCTTCCCTTCCCTTCCCTTCCCTTCCCTTCCCTTCCCTTCCCTTCCCTTCCCTTCCCTTTTACAACCTTCACAAAAAAATGCATTTCAGGGAGGGCAGAATCACCTGCTGAATTAAGGGTTTGGCAAGACAGTGCATTTTAAGGAGAAAAATATCTGTTTAAATTTTCTTAGGTGTCAAAACACCCCGCTCTGACATGTTAATAATGAAAAGGTTTTGCTTGGAAAACTTTCAAACGTTTTATTTTGTCGTTAATGTCCATTCATTGGTGTTATTTTTCTTTTTAAAAGCAGCCTGGCTCAGGAAAGGCATCCAAAGCGGGCCAGAATTAATTAAACCAGAAGTTTTGTTTCACCTGAATTCATTGTGTTTGTTTTGATTTGGAGGGAAAAATGCTGCGATTAAAGGGCAGCCCAAATTCATGGAGGAGCCAAACCCTCTTCCCATCATCACCAGCAACTCAGGTCTGCTGCTGGGCATGGAGAAATCCTTTCATCCTGCCCTGGGGATGGCAGGCAGCTATCCTGCATGGATAAAAGCCTGGAAAAGACCCTAAACATAATTTACAAGTGTGTTACATCCACGCAAGAGCTCCGAGCTCCCCCTCAGCCCTCACAGCAACATCTGTGGTGGTGAGATCCATTCCTCCCTTTCTGTTAACACCAGGTTGGAGCTCCCAATAGCAGCTCCGAACATTTTGAATTTGTAGGCAGCTTTCAAACAGCTGCCATGTTTTAAAGAGAACCAGACCCAAACCTCTGGTGCTCTATTTTTTCTTTTTTTATTTCCCTCTTCTTTCTTTCTTCCCCTTCAAAATGTGGAATTTCCCCCCTTCCCATAAAAATTCAACTGACATGTGTGCTCAGATGGGCAGCATCCAGATCTCAACCAGGGACTTGTTGGGTGCTTCACAAACCACCCAAGCTTAAAACCCAGCTGGAAATTTGGGGTATGCAGTGCATGCCCTGTCCAGGATGGTCAGGAAGTCTCAAAAGCAGGGCCATGTGTGGAAATGTTCTCTGCAGCTCCTTTCCCCTTCCAGACCCTTGCAGAGTTGAATCCCTGATTCAAAGAGTGTCTGGGATTTATGAGAAGAGGAATATATGTGCATTTATGTATATATTTATGTGTGTGTGAACCTGCACATCCATCACTTCTTTAAAAATGTTTACAGTCCATTTTCTCTGCGTGTTGACTTCATAAAAAACTTGTGAAAGTGGCCATTTTCCTTTGGATGGGTAAAAATCTGGGAATTTCAAGATCTTGGCACACTTTGGCTTTTTGAATAAGCTTGACCACTTCTTTAAACTCATGCAGAGAGCTGCTGATATTTCCAAAAAGTGAAGTGTCAGCAAAAAGAGAGAAAAACAATAAGGGAACTTTTTTTTTCATTGTTTTACCAGCTCTGGCTGGCATTTGTCCACTTTGCTCACTTCAGGCTTCACAGGTTAAAGACTTTATACCACGTTACACCTGAAACTTCAGCAAATCCTGAAAGTTAACAGCTTTCCTGGATCCTGGCATCTCCCTGGGAGGAGCTGAGCCCTCGGAGGTGCTGAGGGCCCTGGCTGCCATCCAGCAGAGCACTCAAACACCAGCTTACGTTTCAGCAGTGCTCAAGAACCAATTTCAGATTAAGTTTGTGCTTAAGTGCTTTGCCAAAGAGGAGCGGGGATTACTCACATTCCAGGAGTTAAGCGGGTGCTTAAGGTGCTTTCCTGGATTCGGGTTGGAACAATGGGGAAATAACGATGCTGTCTTTGAGTAGCTTTCTCGGGGGTGGGGGGGAAGAAAATAATGTAAAAAAAAAAATTGGGAAAAATGGAAGTCATCTGCTTGTTCTGTTGGCGGCAGAGCCATCCACCTGAAAGCAGTTTTATCCAACTCTGTCCCCATCCCAGAAAGGGAAGGAAGGATGACGCAGGAGGGAGGACTTGTCAGCTCCTTCCTAATTGTTGCACCTGACTCCCCTGTTGTAGGAACATCTCTGCCTTGGAGCCAGGCTGGGAGAGCTGGGGGTGTTCACCTGGAGAGCAGAAGGATCCAGGGAGAGCTCAGAGCCCCTTCCAGTGCCTAAAGGGGCTCCAGGAGAGCTGGAGAGAGACTAGGGACAAAGGATGGAGGGAGAGGATACAGGGAATGGCTTCTCACTGCCAGAGGGCAGGGTTAGATGGGATATTGGGAAGGAATTGTTCCCTGGGAGGGTGGGCAGGCCCTGGCACAGGGTGCCCAGAGAAGCTGTGGCTGCCCCTGGATCCCTAGAATTGTCCCAGGCCAGGTTGGACACTGGGGCTTGGAGCAACCTGGGACAGTGGAAGGTGTCCCTGCCCATGGCAGGTGTTGTACTGGATGAACTTTAGGGTCTCCTCCAGCCCAAACCATTCTGGGACCCTTTGACTCCACGTCCCCATGGCTGGACTCTTTTCCACACCTCCAGACTCAGCACCATCCATGGGATCCCTCAGGGGAGAACGAACCCTGCATCCCAAGCTGTCCTCCTGCACACCATTAGGCTTTCCCAGGGAAATCAAACCAGATGCCTTTGCCTGTTACCAGAGAAGCCTGGCCTGTGTGGTTGTGACACAAAAATGCAACGATCTCAGGAAATAAAACATTCTCTCTTTGGAGGAAAAAGGTCAATCGATGTCAAATCCAGCCCAAGCTCCCTGGTGGCCAGAGAATGGTGGAGACAAGGCTCAGATGTAGAGTCCTAGGCCTGCTAACCTGGCTGGATTTTTGGGATGGCTGTGGTGGGTATCACCCCCTCTGCCTCATTCCTACCATCCCTGAGCAGTCACAGCTCTCAACCACATTTCCCCAAAATGTTTGTCAGTGCCACTTACCAATGAAATCTTAAATTGTCCTTTTCTCCCCTGGTTTAGCAACTCTTCCAACCACTGAGGAATCTAGATGGAAGGAGGTGTTGATATGTGGAAAAAGCTCTTGGCCCCAAAGAGTTAAAATGTCCAGAGGGTATCCCTCAAACCCATGTCTTCATTGTGCCATTGTTTGGGAATCTGGCTCAAAATCTGCTCCTTCACTCAAGCACTCACAGAGCTTTGGAGCAGATAAAACTAAGCCAAATTCCCCCAATCTTCTGTAAGTGTTACTAAAAAACTACCCCTAAATTAGGTCCCACATTCCTGTGATCCTCATAGTGCTGAGCAGGGAGGAACAGCTTTTGATAACGGCCCTGGATTTGGTGGTGTGGCGAGATTTATTTCCTGATCTTTTGCCCATCAAACCTTTTTCTGATCTTAATTGTCAATCACATCATATGATTTCTCCAGAGGAATGAAAATAGCAGCTATTTGTCTTGAAAATCCCCCCTTTGATGTCAGA
The DNA here is from genome assembly GCA_024734555.1 of Trochalopteron elliotii. NCBI lineage: Eukaryota > Metazoa > Chordata > Aves > Passeriformes > Leiothrichidae > Trochalopteron > Trochalopteron elliotii. The sequence continues at coordinate 133,547 of JANPWX010000612.1, forward strand.
ATTCCAGGAAATAAAACACCTTTATAGTTATGGGATCCAGACCTGTCCGGCCGGGATGCATTTCCATCAGGACTTGTGTGTGTTTGTTGACTCAGGTTTTAAGGCGCCTTTTACGGGGATTCACAATGGGATTTTCTTTGCACATTTGTTTTTTTTTCTAGGACTAAACCAGCCCTTCTGCTTCAGGAACGTCATGTCTGAAAGGTGTCAGCTGTCCCTGACCTGGACTGAGCTTCCAGGCTGTTGGGATCCAGCCTGAACAGATCCAGCCCTTGCTGTAATGCCAAAATTATGGCTTGGACATCCAGAGCTGCTCACACCTTGGCTGAAGGAGGGAATTGTCCCAGACCCACCATCCCAGGCCACTCTTGGATCAAGGCCTGGCCATAAACAGCCCCTTCTCCAATCCCCTGCATGGCAGCATCAATGAATCTCTTCCAGCTGAGCACTGGGCAAGGAAAAACCTCTCTTTTTCCAGCTCCATCCTTTGGATTGACTCTTCATGCCACCAGCTCAGCCAACCATCCTTGCACAGCACATCCACCTCCATCTGGAGGAGTTATTTCTAAGAAAGGCCAGTTATCCTTTTTTATTATTTTTCTCTTTTTTTCTTTTTTTCTTTTTTTTTTCTTTTTTCTTTTTTCTTTTTTCTTTTTTTCTTTTTTTCTTTTTTTCTTTTTTTGTGAAGATCAGGAAAATGAGGGAAAGGCTAATGAAGAAAAATCTGGTCGCTCCAGCCTCATTATTTTTCTGTGATTTTTAAGGAGTTTTGTAGATTTTGGCTGCAGACGTGGGGATTAAATATGTGCCATGACTTGGGGGAAGGATCCTTGTTGGTGTTTCTCTTAAAAGCTGCTTCCCAAGCATGTTGGCTGTGTGGGAATGTGGATGTGCCACAATCAGGGCACATCTGTGTGTATATATATATTTTTATATATATATTTATAATCTATAACACCCACTGCTACCCATTGTCCTTTTCCTTTCCTCAGTCAAGCCTGCAAACTCCCATGACCCTCTCCAAGGTGTCACAATTTCTAAACTGCTATTTTCTTTAATTGCCAGTCTTTCCTCCCATCTTTTTCTTAGACATCTCTCCTTCCACCTGAAATTTTGGGGTTTTTCTTTGGTTCTCCCCCACAGCTCACTCCAGTGCCGTGTTGTGGCTGACTTGGCTGTGAATCCTATTTTCCCTGTTTTTCCCTCAAGCTCTCACAGCTCCAGCACCTACCATTAAAAAGCCCCATTATTATTTGCACAGCAAATTCCCCTCCTTGGCTTTGCAGCAGGGATCACCTTTCCTCCCTTCCCTCCCCAAATCCTTCTGTGCCTTCTCAAATTTACAGAACTTCTTTCTTTTTTTTTTTTTTCCTCCCATCCCACCAGCTATTAATCAATAAACCTGGCAATTTGGGACCAATCTAAAAACAATTATAATAGAAAAAAAAGAAGTAGCTGAAGGAACTCCCCCATGATGAAAAACCACCTCCATGCTCAAACCAGTCTAGCAAAAACCACAGGATGGTTTGAGTTGGAAGGGACCTTAAAAATCATCTCATTCCAAACCCCCTCCATGGGACACCTCCCAGGAAAGTGAGGGGTAAGAGAATTGGCTCCTCTTTCCCAAATTTTAGGCTTCAAAGACTGAAGGAGATGCTTACCAGCTCCACCAGAGGTACCAAGGGAGGAGCATCCATCCCCTGCTCTGCATCAGGAGCCTAATGAGGCTACAAAGCCTACAACCACACCAGCCAGAACCAGGAGCAGCTTCCAAATCCCAACCCAAAATCCCACACCAGGTACCTCTGCTGGAGCCATGCTGCTTCCAGGATGTGCTGGTCCCTCTCCACCAGCTGCTGGCAGCAGCTACCAAGGCATCTGGAAGTGTTCCAGGCCACGTTGGACAGGGCTTGGAGCCACCTTGGATAGTGGAAGATGTCCCTGCCTATGGCAGGGGGTGGAATGACATGGGCTTTCAGGTCTCCTCCAGCCCAAACCATTCCATGATTCCCTGATCTTGGCTTGCCCAAGGCTGGCTCTGTGACTCGTCACAGCATCCCATGGCAGTGAAGCAGCTCAGGAAAACAGGGCCTTCTTTCCCTAAAACATCAGCGCTTTATTTTCGCACAGGGCTCTGCTGATTTACACCTCCTGCCAAAAAGATCTTGTTCTCTCCCTCCAGCCAAGCTGGAGATTTGGATGCCTGGGAAGGTGATTAATTATAAGTTGAAAATAAAAGGCAAACCCACAACTCTTGTTTTCCTGTGGTGTCTCAGCCTGTGAAAACACTTTTGAGCATGGAAAGGGTATTTGGGTGTCTCCCTCCTCGAGCCAACACTGGAAAATCCTTCAGCACCTCACTTTGATACGATTCCCACAAATTCAAAGGGGCCTTTCTGAGGTGAGCCCTTGGCTATTTGAGCACCTACCAGATCAGGTAAATCCTGGATAAGATCCCTTCCTGGAGAGGGGTAGTGGTTCAGGACTCAGCTCTCCCATGGGCGTATGCATAGCCCAGCTTTTTGGACTCCCATTTTTCACTAAAATGTGAAAGTTTGATTCTCAAGCTGGGCAACCGTGGTATTTTCACTCTCAGGAAACAGTTTATACTCTGAAGGGAATTTCCCACTCAACTCCAATAGCTTGAAAGCAGAGGGGAAAATAACTCCACAAATTTGGAAGGTTCAGGTAGAGTATTGAACTTTGAATGTGCTGCACCCCAGAGGTTTGGTTCAGCCCATCACAGAGGGATGAGCCAACCACAAGGATGGAGCAGGATGCTCTTGGAAATGGGGACACTGCAGGTTCAGAGCTTGAGGCCAGGCATGAAGCTGAAACACAGAACATAACAACCACTTCAACCTAAAAAAAGTGAAGAGATTAAATGCTGTGCTCGCAGCTGCACAAGGAGTGATGCCAGCACTTGAAATCTGGGAATAATTGATCCAGGTTTCCAGAATCATTTTAACTGAATGAGAGGGGCAGAGGGGAGAAGGAGAGAGACTGAGATTGAAAGATTGCTGTTAAAAATGCTAATCAGCAGGCTTTGAACATCTGGTTGTACTGGAGGATGCTCCTGTCCTGCCTGCTCTGTCACCGGTGCTTCCAGACATGTGTCCATGAACTGGATACCTGTGGCCAGCCAGGATGATGCCAGAGAAACCAAGGATGCATCTGATAAGGCTTTAAAAAAATGTGACACTTCTCAACAGTCAATCAACCTTCCCATGGCTGTGGTGGGAAAAGTACCTAAATTAGGCAAAGTGTAAAATCATGGGGAAAAGGAGACTGGAGTTTCCAGCAGAGAATTGGTCCCAAAAAAGGGGTTGAGCTGTGTCCTCCTCAGCAGGACATCCTCTCCAACACCTCTCAACCCCTTGGAGGCTGGCAAACAGCTGATGGAGCAGGGGCTTCACACCAGAGTAGCAGGAAAAAAGGTCATGGATTGAGAAATATTGAAGAAATACCTATTTTTTTCTCCTCCAGGAAGCACTGCCTGCTTGTTCTTAACAGATTTGCTGAAAATGAAACTGTTTTCCATGAAAGATTTTTAAAGAAGAGTTCTGGACACCTGACATTTACTGCTTCCAAATTGCTGAGATGTTCCACCTTTAATTTCAAAAATAATTATTCCTGGTGTCTTTAGAATGTGAGACAATTTCATTTTTACTGGAGGTGATGTTTAAAAAAATTAGATGAAGCAACAGAATGGATCTGAAAGATTCTTTTTTCTGCCTGCAGGTTTCAGCTGGTGGTTTGGGTCAAATTTTAATTCAACTTGACATTGACACCACATCAGAATATGATTTTTTTTTTCCTGTTGTTTACTTCTTTGTTCCCAAAAATAGCATCAGAGGCTGGAAGGCTGTTTCCTGCACAGTCTTTTCTGAGGCCCAGCAATCATTTCCATCACAGCCTTCCATAAATTCACGAATCTGACATTAATCTTTAAACTTTTTCACGAATTTCCATTTATGAACGCTCAGCAAAGACCCCCTGGGCTCAGGCAGGAACAATCAGCCTGGAAGTTGAACACCCTGTTGAGTTGCATCTCGTGGTACCTTTTCCATCACTTTGGTTGGCTTTTAGAGAACATCTCAATTTAATTTGGCTTGGGAACCCCTCACATGCATGAGTTCTGCAGGGGACATCTGGTTTGCTGCACTTCGAGTTCCTCAGGAGTTTTGCAAGAAATCTCTGTCAAATGAATCCCAGAGCTTTCCTCTCCTTGATCTGGAATCTGAGAGTAGATTTTCAGAAAACTGAACCTCATCTTGTGCGGAGAAATCTGACTCAAACTCGTCCACCTGACTTTGGCTCCAAGCTGGTCAAGAATCCATTTTGTTCCATTGGGATGGAACACTGTCCTTGAACTGGTATTTCTCCCCAGAAAAGATCCCTCTGCTAGGCAGAGTCCTGAGGGGAAATTTGATTCAGCATCATCATGGATTTTGTCAGCACATTTGGCGAGGAACACATGATTTTATTGAGTTTTCCACTTGGGAGTTAAAATTTGGCCACCGGGAGAGTTCTCTGATTCCGATAATTCCTTGGTGAAGCTCGTGAGCAAGAGAGACAGCCTTGGCTGGAAGCTCTGGAAGGTGGTGGGAGACACATCTCATTGCCAGGGTGGGACAGGAGCTCCCTGGGAAGCATGAGGGCTGAAAGGAGATGTGTTGGATATGCTTCTCCCTGCCTGCAATAAGTGTTGCTGCCCTGGGTGGAAAAGCTGCTGCCATGGGATTTGGGAAGAGGGGAGCACTTTGGCACAGCTGTAGGTTGTAATGGAGATGGTGCAGTGCAGGATGGACTGTCATTCAATATAAACCTGTGTTCCTTAGAAGAGCCAGGGTAACACCTACCAAAATTAAGTGGGTTTCCAGTCCCAAATGAAGGCATTATTCCCCAGCCAAGAGCTGCCTCCGTCCCTCTGCTGTGTGTTGACAACCAGGGCTCAGGAACGGATGAGGAGACCCAAATGAAACAACAAACTCTCTCAGTAGGGCCCAGGCGAGTTTCCTGTCAACTGGATCCCAACATATCCCAAATTTCTCTCAGATAATCATTACAGTGAGCAGTGGGTAGAAACGAGCCTGGCCAAGGCACAGCCCAGAGCAGCATGCTCAGAACGTGCCCTGCTTTAAACCTCCCTGTGTTCAGGCAGCTTGGAAGTAAAAATATGCTCATATACCCCACTTATGGGCAAGGAAAATGAGGCATCAAAAAAATCTAATTAAAGGTGTCCTTGCTTGTGGCTTCATCAAACTTTGAAGGTCACTTCCAACCCAAACCGTTCCATGATGGAAAAAGAGTTGGTGCATCTCCTTCCATGTTGCCTTTTAGCCTTGGAAATTCAGTGTAAAGCCTTAAACGTGGTGTGTTAAAAGCTGCTGCTTGGGGAAGGAATGGATTCAGCATGTGTGGGCTGTGCTACCCAGGCAGGGGTGTCAGCACAGCTCGTTCCTGACATCCATGAGCTCATCCAGCTCTGGACAAACGGCACTGGGAGACATGAGCCAAGCCAGGCCGAGGAGATGTAGTGGAAAAGCAGGAGAGGGGAGTGGGGAGGGGGATATGAGGTCATCTGCACTGACAGTGTGTCAGGTACTCGCATCAGAGCAGAGAACAGAGCCCTTGGCTTCATGGAATGAGCTTCCAGCAGGGAACCAGGCTCGTTCTCCCAGTTATGGCCATGGAACAGCAGCATTTGGCCTGGAGCCTTCCAGGGACAAATCCTTCCCTGCTGCAACCCCAGCATCTCACCAGGCATGATTTTGCTTGTGAGAAACTAAGGCAATGACAGAAGCTAAAAAATTTGGTGTCCTGATTGGAAAAAATCTCCAAATCCCAAGTTTTTCTGCAGAGCAGCCATGTAATTGAGCACTAGAGACCATCACACCTTTAACTGCTTCCCCATACACCAGTGCTGTGCATGATAAACAAGAGATTTGTTGTGTTGTGGGTTTTTTTCCTTGTAATTAGGAAAACCTGAAGCTGATGTTTCCTTTTCCTTTTCTGATTTATTTCCTCAGCAGCCAAGCCACAAGATCAGAGCAGAGACACTCATTAAGCAGGTGAAGTTGGGAGAGCATTCACACAGTCTAACAACTCCCCAGTTAAACTCCAATAAAACTCAAGGGGGAGGAAAAATACTTTGTTTTTAAAAGGCACACGGTGAGTTTCAGCAGCCACCTCTTACTGAGCTTTCCACAGCTTGTTTCCAATTACTGTGAGGTGTCCAGAAGCTATGGAAAAGCAGCAATGATCTCCTGTGAGAGCTGTCATTATCCATGGAGCAGCGTTTTGCTGGGCACAGAGGAATTACAGTGGAGGGGAAAAAAAAAACCCTGGACCAAACCAGCAACCGGCACCACCCATCCCTTCTCCAGTTCACCTGGAAGCACAATACAGGTGGGTGGAGCACTGATGGAGCATCCAGCTCCCGGGAAGGATCTGGGTTTGCCCAGGGCAATAGGGATTACCCCCAGGGCTGCCTGCCTGACCCCTCAGCACCAGCTACTGTGCCGAGATGCTGCCTGAATGCTGCTGACATTTTAACAGCACAGTCCCTTCCCAGCACATGATCCGGCGTGAGGGAATAACAGGATGTATTAATGTCATTTCAGATAACAATATTCCTCTCAGAACGGGCTTCTGGCACCACATGTCCCCCTGTGAGAGAACTCTATCCCTATCGCTCCAGCACTAGCTCGGAGCTTGAAAGGAATCCATTTGGGCCATTAAAATGACTTGTGAAATGTGGGATAGTTAGCAAGTAATTAGGACCACATTTCATTCCTCTGCCTGCCCGCAGCTCTGCACCGTGGTCTCACTTCAGGTTTGCCTTTTGCACACCAACACTAACACGATTTTTTTGGGGGGGGATTGTGCTCCCCCTCCATCCCCCTCCCCTCCTTGCTCAGCTGGAGTTTGTCACCTGCAGCATCTATTTTGCGTGGAAAAAAAAAAACTGAAATGAGCTGGATTTGAAGAGGCACCAGAGAAGGTTGTCCCATTTTCCATCTCCTGTGGAAGGTGAGATGGTGGTACCTCTCTGCCCCCACCACCTATGGGATAACCACAGCTGGAAGGATTATCCAGGACTCATTTCTTGCAAAGTCCTGCTGATGGCTGTCCATGAGCCAGGAATTACCACAGAATTTGGAAAACACTGCTGGTTTTGCGATGCTGCTGGAGCCAATCCCCCCTGGGCTGCATTTCCAAGCCCTCTGCTCCAGGATGTGCTGGAAAACACAACTTGTTGGACACCTGTGGGACTGGGATCTCACTGCCATCATGCTTGATGGGGAGAATGTCCCTCCTCACTACTGAGGGAGGGTCCTGGGCTGGAGCACTCATCCCTCACATGTTAAAGGGAGTTTTCCCTCTCTTTTTATACTCATGGATCTGCTCTTCCAGGCCCAGATGACCACAAGCAGCAGGAGCCAGCATTTCTGCACTGGAAATGAGCCCATGGATGTTAGTGATGCCTCTAGAAGGTGGATGTGGTGAACATGGACACTGGAGCAGGCCTCATGGACCCTGGAGCAGGCCTTTGCTCCTGGACATTCCTCAGGGATAATCCTTAGGGCTTAAAAAGGCCCTACCGCTCAGTCCAGTCCTCCCTGAGGAAGAGAACAGCTTTGGGCCTTGCCTGTGCCTTCCCATAGTGAATCCTGCAACTCTAGAGCCAACCTCATCATCCAGACCCTGCCATGGATGTCATTCCTCCATCTCATCCTTCCCCTGGCTCTTGGGTCTGCAAGAAATCCCTGGAGGAATCTTGTGCATCCTTGAGATAGGTCCTTTGAGGAATCTTGTGGATCCTTGAGATGGGTCCTCAAAAATCTTTGAGGAATGTTGTAGATCCTTGAGATGGGTCCACAAGAATTCCCTGGAGGAATCTTGTGGATCCTTGAGATGGGCCCACAAGAAATCCCTCAAGGGATCTTGTGGATCCTTGAGATTGGGTCCCTGAGGTTTTTGTGACTCCATCTTTCCCTCAGAAACTCACATTGAGGACTTTCATCCCTGTCTTTCCTATCCTTACTTCTGGAACACCTCTGAGCCCTCACACAGGACGATTTCTGGGCAAAGGACTCTGAGGGATGTGCCCCTCACCACCCTTCCCTTTCTCCTTCCTGCCCCTGAAACATCAATTCCTCATGGAAAGCAGATGAGGACACCAAGTCCCAGGAGCACCTGGCTGAAGCCACTGAGCAATCAGCTGGGAATGAGTCATGCTAGCAGCCTAATCCTGGGAATCTCAGCCAGATCCCTCTGCACAGGACAGAAATAGATTGTAATTGACAGACGACAGGCCCTGGCCAAGCCCTGGTGCTTCAGAGGGGGGATGCAGGGATGAAGGCTATTATTATCCCTGCTATTTTTCATTTGGGAAGCACTCCTCTTGCCTCAAGTGCTCTCAGGATTCCAGGCAAGAACCCTCCTGTCCTTAGCACACAGGATTTCTGGGATCCAAGGGCGTAACTGGAGATGAGCTATGAGCTGTGGGATGGATGTGCTAACAACCTTTGGCAGGAAGGAGGGGACTGGACCAACACTTCATCCTGGCCGGAGACATTCCAAGGCCAAGGAATTGCCACGCCAAGGAGCGGCTGTGAAGTGAGAGTCAGACAAAGCAGAGGAAATTGGGGTGAAACATCTCACAAAGGGTAAATATTGGGCACATCTGGAGCGTTGGGCCAGGAATATGCACCCAGAGCCTCCCTGGAAGGCAGGGAAAGCTGTCCCAGGCTGCAGGAACATGAGAGGCTGGAGAGGGAGGGGACAGTTCATCCTGTGACCTTCTGCCCTGTGGTCATCAGGCACTGGGAGCCGAGTGCTGCCTCTAAATCCCTGCTTGGGAAGTCGTGTTCTCCTGCAGAAACCTCAGCTTCCCACTGCTGAAAACATGGAAAATATGACCCCAACACAACCTAAAAATGAACAACGCGGAAGATATTTTTAGGAATCTCATAATCTGGGTTTTCACCCAAGTCTTGGCTTTGGAGAGACTCTCCATGGGGAGGAGGACAGATAAGGGGCTTCCCAGCTCCTGGGATGAGCCCTGGTATCTCCTGGCTCCTCAGCAGTGGTGGTGACATGTCTAGACACTCTGGGAAGCATTCAATCAGGACAAGGAGGGATGGGTCCCGCTGTTAGGAACAATGCAAGAGGAACAAAACAGCCCTGTTTTATTCCCTGCAGCTGTCTTTTAAAAGGACTATTAGGTCACTGAAAGTTTTAGTTACAGCAAAAAATAACTCTAAAAAAAAAAGAAGGAAAGAAAACCCAAAAAACCCCAGGAAAAAAAAATTGGAAATGAAGCTGTATATATTTTTGGGAAATTGCTTTTTTTATTTTAATAGGTTTCCCTTTCAACTCCCTTCCAGCTGATTTTTTTTTTCCTTCTTTGAGCTCCATGATTATTAATGGCTGTAGCACTAATGTGCTTGGAAAAAGCTCATTGGAGACCACGTTTTTTGGATTATAAAATATCTGAAAGATATTTTTCTTTTCTTCAGCCAACTATCGCCTGGCTTTCCCAAGCAGACATTATTCCATGCCACAGCATAGGATACAATTGGACCCCAACTTGGCTTTGAAGGTAAGTGGGAAAAGCCTGTGGAAATGGGGTCATTGCTTCTGCCATGGAGCATTCCCAATGTCCATGTCTGGTCCTGGAGGACTCACTCCCTCTCATTGGTACATTGAGGGTTTTTGGGTGTTACTAAACAATCCAAATTTGATTTTATTTTTTTTTTTTATTTGCAAGTGGAATGAAGGAATTCTGTAAAGAGCCGTGGACAGACATGGATGTGGTTTGTCTGTGTTGTGGTGGCAGAGATTTCCACTGGCCAGAGCTGATTTTGCAGCAGGAGCCCCGTGGGGTCCTCAGCAGGGGCAGAGGGGTCAGCCAGGCTCTCCCAGCCGTGGCCACACCGCTCCCAGAGGGATGTGGGGGTGGTTCCACACCACAGAGCTCCAACGAGAGAAGCCACAACCAGCAGAGACTCAAACCACCAGGGCAGTGATGGAGTGGTTTATGAACATTCAAATTAGACATCACTCCGCTTCCCAGGGTTATATTCCAGCCCAGCAGTGCCTGCCTGGAACATTCAGCTCCGTTGCTCAGTGGAGGTGTTCCCTGTGCCCCTGTCTTAGTCTAGAAACACAGATGTCTGCCAGGGAAAAGCCAGATCTTCTCTTGGAATGGAGAATGTAAACCCCCTCTCTCTGAATTATTATAATTTTGAAATTAAGGAGTTTTCAGGTGAAGATATGGGAATAGGAATAACAGTTCTTTACTAGGAATATTAAAAATAAAACTGTAGTAGTACAAAATAGCAAATGAAGAAAAAAGTAAAACACTGACAGAGTGAGAATGTTACCTGACATGCTGTTGGTCAGGGTGTTGGTAGCAGTCCAGTTAAGTCCTCTTGGAGTGACAGATGTGGTTCTGTTGGCATAGAGATGATCCTGTAGAAGGGTCCAGTGGTGGTGAGATGGGTCTGGTCTTCCTCTGGGAATCCAGTGGAAAACAGGCTGTCCTGCTGTTATGAGTCTCAGGTTTTACCCAGGTAGGAATGCTTGGCTCCTTGGCTCCTTCTGCTGGGTGGGGCATCTCACAATGGGATGATGTAATTTTATCAGTCATGCAGCGAGCCTTAATGGCCTGTTAACAGCAGATATCCCCCTGGAGGCAGGATGGGTCAGGGAAGAGATAATGGACACTGCCCCACCTGGTTTTAACAGCTGGCCCATTAACAGAAGACACCTGCCCACTCCCCCCAGAGCCATGAGGAATGGGTCATAGGAGAGGTAAAAAAAGATCTCCCTAACCAGTTTCAACAGATGGGAATAGAATACATCTTGCATTGAACCCAAGAGAGGCTTGAACTGGGAGATTTACACCTGAGCACCCTACAGGTCAGTGTCATCCAACACACCGCCTTCATTTTCATCAAAGGAAGCTCAAGCCATCCCAATTCCCACCCATGCTGGGATACCCTTGGTGCTAACAGTGATCCAAAGGCAGATTCCCATTGTTACAGCTGTCAAGAGGAGATGCCTGGGGAAAGAGCTCAATAAACAGAGAGAGAATGAAGGCAACTGTTTCCTGGCAGAGCTCATGGTCTTTACCAAACTCTCACCTCGGAGCCAAACCCTGGCATGTTGTGGATGTGCTGTGACCTCTGCCAGTGCCTGCAGGCTGGCCTGAGTGGCTCTCCCTGTGTCAGTGTGCCAGTCTTGGCCCACTGGAAGAGGAGATGTGGTTCCTCCTGGCCCTTCAGGGTGTGACAATGAGCACCTGTAAGTGCCCAAGGGTCTGCTGTGGAGAGTGTTCCAGGAGCTGCTTTCAAGGCCCTGCTCAAGCAAAGGGAACCAGGAGTTCTCCTGTTTGATCTCCAGCTCTGCCATTTGAAATTTATCATCTCCCCTTAACTCCGCAGAGCGAGAATTCCATGGGGATTTTAATGCAAAGCAGTGCAATCAAAGCTTTCTTCTCAAGGAAAAAGTGGATTTTTCAGCTTTGTAATGCGGCTGCTCCTGTTTAAAATGCTGAAAACATGGTGGGTGAGCAGAAACAGCAATATCAGAGTGTTTGGAGTGTTCTTCTCTTCCATAAATCTTTTTAGCACCCATCAGCTTCCTCCTGGAAGAGATTGGAGAAGTCTGTGAGTCTTTTGCAAGAAGAGGAAGGGGACAGAGCAGCAGCGGTTGGTGATTCCTTGACCTTCTGAAGATCCTTTCTCACAGTGGGCAAGTCCAAGGACAAGGTAATCCCCCTCAGCTCCACACAGACACCAAATCCACGGCACTGAAATCTATGGAGACCAGGGATAGGCAGACCAAGGGAATAAGTGCAGGTTCATCTCCCAGGGGTTTCCCATAACAACTGTTTAACCAATATTTCCCGTCTATCTCCCATTTTCTCGTGACCCTGCTAAGTTCAGCCCTCCACTAAAAATAACCTCTGTCTTTTATTGCTGGGAAAGGATCCCAGCCTTCACAGAAACAGGGTTTCTAATCTTCACAGAGGCAGATGCTGGAATACCCCAAAAGCTCAGAAACTGGCAGGCAAAATTAATGAGACTTTCCCACTTATTGTTAAAAAAAAAAGTCTCCTGTGAGTTTATAGCAGCTGCAGATCCAGAGGCCCTTTTTACTCTCCAAATAAATTGTACTTTCCATGGTTTGGGGTTGGCTGTGCTGTGGTATGAACTTCAAGAATAGGAACTGATGAGGTCTTTAGCAGATATATCCAAAAGAAGTGGGCAGAGACCCCAGCCCTGCTCTGTGTGCTCTGGTTTGGGTCGTTTAAAACACACACATCTCCTGAGTTCCATGTTAAAGCAAAGGGGTGGAGCTGGGGCTTCTTCCAGAGCAGCTCCTCATGAGTTCCACAGCCTGCAGACATCATTAGCAGAGGGCAATTAGCATCCTGCTGCCCAGGGGAGAAGTGGAAGCCATCCAGGCCTTGGCAGCTGGTTCCTGGGATTTCTTATAGGATCTCTGGCACAGCAAACCCGCAGCCAGAACGTCTCTGGAGATGCTCAGAAGTAAGTAGCCCTTTTCCAAAACTGGGGTTTTGGGAAGGCATTTCATCCACAGCTGTCTCCCCTTCCTCCACAACTTGGTGTGTTTTGTCAGAGGGAAAAAAAAAAAGGGAAAACAACCAAATTCTGGCTGCAGAACAGGGACGTGGTGCGACAACTTGGGGTCAGTCCTCTGTTTTACTGGGAAATTCCAGGAGGGAAATCCCAACTGTTTCCCAGCTATCAAGAAAAGCTGGTGGTGACTCTTACATAGGGCATGAGGCCAGACAGGCTGTGGGGTCAGAGGTCTTCCAAAGTGTTTCCTTGGACTTTTGCTTCCAAGACCAGCAAGACTGGAGTAACACCCACCTTTGGAAGAATATTTTGGGAATATTTGGGAAATAAATGTTTTTTCCCTTGAACATTTAAGGGACAAAGAACCCAGAAGGAACCAGGAACAGAAAGGATCAGTCCAGTGCCATGGGGCAAAGCTAAGTGTGGAGCTGGGTCTTGCCAAACCTCATCCCAGATATTTAACTGCAAACCTGTTCTTCTACTCCTCCTCATTCCACCTCCTGGAACTGCCAGATGTGCTTCCTGCTCCAGCTGGCACACAGAACAAAACTCTGCTCCTGTGGCATGAATCCTTCCTTCCTGCCTTCCTTCCTTCCTTCCTTCCTGCCTTCCTTCCTGCCTTCCTGCCTTCCCTCCCGCCTTCCTTCTCTCCCGCCTTTCCTCCTTCCCTCCTTCCTTCCCTCCTTCCTTCCCTCCCTCCATCCCTCCCTCCCTCCTTCCTTCCTTCTCAGATACCACGGAGAGGTTAACAGGGAGAAACTATTTTTAGGTCTGAAGATGTTGGATCATCTTCTGTTATGGCAACAGATCCTGTTATTCCTTGTTTCCCCTTGGTCTTTTTAATGCATCAGTCATTGGGGCTCCCATCCAGCTCACAGTAAACACGCAAAAACCTCTGGATTTTAGGACTTATTGGTTGCATGACTGGTAAGAACATTAAAGGAATGAGGAAAGGCCCATCAAGGAGTCTCAGAAGGAAGGAGGGGGACTCCAGCCCGAGGAGAAACCTCTGGAGAAACCACACCTGAGACCTGGAGTGGGGAGGGCAGTGCAGATGACACCTGGAGGTCCCTTGCAGCCCATAGATTGAATATCAGAACTTTATAGCTCACCCAGCCCAGAGTGTGGGGCTCCAAAATGATGAAATGTTGCTTGGTTTGGGTCCAGAGCAATAAATCGTCCCTCACAGAGGTTACTCTGCACTTGGAGCAGGTTTGCAGGAGCATTTGCCAAGGTTCAGACAAGAGCAAATGCTGAAACCAGGTTTGCCTTTGGGGGTATTTACTGCAAAGTCCATGGCCGTGGGCAGGACATCTCTTACGTGCTGTGGGACAGCAATTCCTGCATGTCTCCCAGCAAATTTGTGGAGTAAAACATCCAGGGGAGATTCACGTCTCCAGTTCCCCCTCTGACACCCACGCCAGCAGCACAGAAGCTCTGTGAACGCACACAGGGAGAATATCAGGGATCCTCCTGCAGGAAAATCATCTTTTCCACTCTGCAATTGCACTGAACCTTGCAGGAGCTGCAGAACTGGCCAGGGATCCTGGACAAAACAGGACCACATTCCCCAGTCTGTCCCAGTAAAACCTCATGACTCCCTATTTTGTTATTTTTTTTTTACTTAGCCAGCATCATTTGTAGCATTTGGATTGCAAAAAAACCTCCCAAACCCCCAGGAGAACGGTGCTTTTGATAATAGATTGGGTTTCAGCACTTTCAGGATAAGGTAATTGCATTTCAAAACATACCAGTTTGGAGGGTTTTTTTTCTAAGAAATGTGAATAGAAAAACAAGACAACCTGCTCTGTTTGAAGTGTGCTTTAACTTTTACTGAGGAAAACAACACCATTTTGGAGAAAGCAGCTAGAGAAATCTGGAGGGAGCTGGCCAACAGACAGGAAAAAAAAAAAGCAGTGATCACTGAGCTCTTCAGCACCAAAACATCAGCAAGTGATGGCTCCTTCCAGCTTTTTTTGTCTTCCTATCTCAGCCACACACTTTAACTGGAGGGAAGGAAGGCTCAGACGAGTTGAAATTCCAAATGAGGCTCCAGGACAATTGTCAAGTAAAAAAACCTAAAAAACCTATAGATATGTTTGAACTGATGTGACATAAAGATGATTTGAAATGCTGGAAATCTGAACACGAGCTGAAGTGATTACAAAATGCTTATTTTCAGGTTATGATGTTAAATTACGTACCCTGTGTGCTTTGCTGAAGGCTGGCAGCAAGGAGGGGCTTGGGACAAGGATCTCCAGAGAGTTTCTCTCTTTCTCCTTCATGAAGCTCTGGAGAGGAGTTATGGATTATCAGGGCTGCTTTCAACCTCCCTGCCCTTTGGAATGTGCAGCCACGCCCTTGGATCAACACCATTCCATGGACTCAGCCAGCAAAAAAGCTGCTCTTTGCCTCCTGGGCACCAAGGTCCTCCCAAGAGCAGATCCACAATAAAGGAGAAGAGATGGAACTGCACTTTCCCTGAGGAAAACTGAAGTGTATTCTGAATTGATTTGAAACCAATCCAATCAAAAGAATGAAATATTCCCTTGATCAGGTCAAACTGACCAAAATGAAGTGTTTCATTTCAGGTTTGTCTCCCCCCAACCCTTCAAAATAAAATAGGGAGAAGAAAAAAAGACGTAAAAAGGAGAACACTGCAAGTTTTCAGCACATTTCTTCCCCATGGGAAACAGCAACTCTGTGAAGTGGCAAGTTTCCTTGGAAAAATCTGTCTCATCAGCACTTCACTGTGTACAACCTCCAAAGAGCCCATTGCTCTGATCTGGGGGCTTCCTGGGATTTATGGCTCTTGTATCTGTCCCTAAATCAAGCTCCCTGCTCAGAGGATGTTTTCAAAAAAACCCAAAAAACAGTGTAGGGAGCAACGTGATGCATGGACATCCTTGGACATCGTGAGGCTGAGACCTTGCCATACCTAAACCAAGATTAGACCAGATACTGAGCCACCTCATCCCATCCCATCCCATCCCATCCCATCCCATCCCATCCCATCCCATCCCATC
>JANPWX010000612.1:154172-305603 GCA_024734555.1 Trochalopteron elliotii
CCTGGGGTGCCCAGCAGAGACCAGGATGAGGATCTCAGGCAGCCACAGAGATCTGCCATGGGAAGAAAGTGCCAGCCCTGCTGGGCTTGACCTCCTGGACACCTCCAAACCCACTCAGCAGCCCTGGCACAAACCCCTGGGGAAAAGGGAGACTTTAAATCTGGCCACATCAACATTTTTTTATATTGACAGTGGGCCTGGCTGTTATGGACTGAGTGCCTGAGGTTCTTGCACTGAAAGGAGAACAGAGCAACACTGGGGGCACCTCTGGATTTCACTTACTCCCAATAATTATTACTTCTTGGCTTGTTGCTACACCATGTAGTGTAATGTTATTGCTTGGAATGCTCTGTTAACTCAGCTTTTACTGATACCATGTGTTCCCCTCCTTTCATCCCACTAGTGTGTCAAGAGCTGTTTTCCTAAGGATGGTCAAGGGAATATGATTCTAATATTACTGGAGATGATATAAAAAGTTTTATAGACACTGCTCCATGTTTGAACTGGGAGCCCAGAGCTCAGCCACGACGGCCTTAGGCAGGCATTTGAATTGCATGTTTTGGAAGGCCAGTGAGGTAAAAAGTCACTTGCTAGTTTACAGGGGGCAGCCAGTTTGAAAGGGAAGATGTTAGACCTGCACTTAGAGAGGAACAAACCAAAAACCTCAGAAAGATGGGCCTTTAATATGCAATTTCAAGCATCATTTGTCTCCAGAAGCACGAATTAAAGCATCCTGGGAAATACACAAGGACACACTGCTTGCTGTGTTATTCCCAGGAGTGCAGCCACAAAGCTGTGGCTATTCATGTGACAGTCACTGTTTTGGCTGCCAGGGCTGGGGTAGCACTGAAACATCCCAAAACTCAAAACAGAAGCTCCAGAGCCAAGGTGTGCTGATGATCACAAAGGATCTTTGCATTCTCTCTGGCTTGTCAACAAAAGCTGCTGATGGAAATGGAATTTTTGGGGTTTTTTTAGGTAGAGGTGCACAAGGTAAGGTCTGGGAGATGAGTCCCTGCTTGTTCAGTGGGACAGGAGAGCTGGGAATAGCTCTGCTGTGATGCTCCCAACCAATGTGCTGAGCACAGGATCAGGAACTCCCAGGAGGAGACCCAGGGACTGCACATGCCCAGCTCTGGGAGAGCAGAGTGGAGCTGGGCTGCTAAAACCTTCTCCAGGGAGCAGAGCACAGGGATTTGCTCATTCCACTGTTTCCTTTGCCTCACACCAGCATTTTGAGGGCTGTTCCTGCCTCAGCTCTGCACCTGGAGTTTATGGTTTATCCACCGCTTCAGCTCCTGTGAGCAAAGGGGGACTCTGCACATCCAGCTCTGCTGCAGAAAGATTTCTGTGTATACCAAAAACCTGTTTTCTGTGTATACCAAAAACTCATCGAGGCATTTCTTTATGTGCTTTACAGTAGAGTAGGTCCAGTGTGCAAAATGAAGGCACAGCAAGAGCAGCTAGAGCTTTCCAGCCCCGCCAAGATTTTACGAGCACTTCCATAATGGCATTTCCAACACTTGGGACAGCTGACGCCTCATCCATCACAACCTGCTCTCTGCTTCAAAAAGCTGCTTTATTTATTGCAGGTGACAGCCTCTGCACAGGACGAACACACCTGGAAATTCCGGCTCTTTTGTCTGGGCAGAAGGTGGCTCCCAGCGCCTGACACCGCGTTCATCACCAGGGCCAGGCTCTCCTCACTGCCTTCCTGGTATTGCCTTGAGAGAGCATGGAATAAAGTGCTTTGGGTTGGAAAGGAACTTAAAGATCATCTGCCATAGGCAGGGACACCACCTTCTATCCCAGGTTGCTCCAAGCCCCAGTGTCCAACCTGGCCCTGGACACTTCCAGGGATCCAGGGGCAGCCACAGCTTCTCTGGGCACCCTGTGCCAGGGCCTGCCCACCCTCACAGGGAAGGATTCCTTCCCAATATTCCATCTATCCCTTCCCTCTATCAGTTTAAAACAATTCCCCTGTGTCCTGTCCCTCCATCCCTTGACCCCAGTCCCTCTCCAGCTCTTCTGGAGCCCCTTTAGGCCCTGGCAGGGGCTCTGAGCTCTCCCCGGAGCCTTCTCCTCTCCAGGTAAACACTCCCAGCTCTCCCAGCCTGGCTCTAAAGGGGCTCCAGCCCTTGGATGAGCACCTTCTACTGGCACAATTGCTGGAGTTCCAGAGCTTTCCTTGGGGTCTTTTTCTGTGGTAAGAAGCAAAGATTTCCTCCTAACCAAAGAGAGCTGGGATTTTCCTGTAAGCACAATTTGCTCACTTGGTGACTGCAGAGGGTGAGCCAAGGTGGCAGCTGGAAGGAGAAAACCTGGAGATGAACAGCAGATCACCAGGAGGGAGATAAGGAGCCCTTGGGACAAAGAGAAATGTGTGACACCAAATCTACCAATTCCCACATACAAAACAATGAAAATATCTCTGCTCACCAGCTTACCTGGCTCTCCTCACCTTAAAAAGGGTGGAGGGAAAGCTCTGGGGCTGTAGGGCAAGCTGGGGTGAGCAGACCTTGGGTGAAATGTTTGCTTGGGTGAGGTCATGGTTCCCAGCTTCAGCCAAGTCACTGATCTCACAAAGCACAGCTGGGCTCCAACCAGGACAAACACCTGTCCTGGAGATCTCCTGAAGCTACAGCTGTCCAGTGCTGAGCAGAACTGCCCAGATGAGTCCTCAGTATCCCAAATTCCTGCTTTCCACACTCACATTTGAGTAGTGGTCTCTCTGTTCAAAACTACAGAACATGCAGGGCAGTGCATGTCTGGACTGGGAAAGGTCACTCCTGTGCACCCAAATCTGACCCTCCTAAATATCTCATCATCTTCTCTGAGGCTTTATTACCAGGCTGAGGACACTCAAACCTTTGTAAGACCTTTGAAAACCTGGTAAAAATTTCTGCCCACATCTTGCAGTCTGGCCAGATCCACCCATTTCTGAGTTGGTGTAGCCTTGAAAAGAAATCACTGTGGAAAGAAGTTCCCTTCAATTTCTGTAGCAGCAGAGCTTTGCTTCACCCCAGCTCCATCAGGTTGTGGAGAGCCCATCAGAAATGAAATCATGGATTTGGAATCCATCAGCCTCTGGAGATGACCTGAAGGATCCCTTGCCATGGGCAAGCTCTGCTGCAGGCCTGGCCAGCACAGCTCCCTTCCACTTGACATCTTGGGATCCCTGCTGGGATTTCATGGCAGAGGATCTTCCCTTGGGCCTCATTTAACTCCTCCAAGCCATGATTTCCTTCCCAGTGCTCCCCTGAATCATCACTGGGCAGACCCTGGTTCTGGTTTCAGGCTGTTTTCCTTTGCACTCCCTGCTTCCCCATTGCTGGAACTCTTCTCCCATCTGCGAAATCCAGGGAATGCTCCAAAACTCCTTCACAACTGCCTGGGTATCCTGAAGGAGAAGCCCCAGGCATTCCTATTCCACAGGAGGGGTTCAGAACCTGCTGGTCCACACTTTATAAACATCAGAAAAGGTTTAAGCCAGCCCAGTGTTAAGCACAGTCTATCTGCAAAGTTCCAGCTACCGCTCCTGCTCTTCCTCCCATCCAACAGAAAAATGGGATTCAGTGGGAGGGGTTTGCAAATGAGTCAATGCTCCTTAATGGGGGGAAAAAGGAAAAATAATCTGTGTGCCCACAGCCAGGCTCTACAGGGAAAGCTTGGGAGGGCTGCAGGGATCTGGGATGCACACAGGGATCAGGGATGCACTCTGGGATCTGGAATGTACACAGGTATCCAGGATGCACACAGGGGTCCAGAATGCACACAAGGATGCACACAGGGGTCCAGGATGTACACAGGGATGCACACAAGGATACACACAGGGATCCAGGATGCACACAGGGATGCACACAGGGGTCCAGGATGTACACAGGGATGCACACAGGGATGCACACAGGCATCCAGGATGCAGACAGGGATGCACACAGGGGTCCAGGATGCACACAGGGGTCCAGGATGCACACAGGGATGCACACAGGGATCCAGGATGCACACAAGGATGCACACAGGGATCCAGGATGTACACAGGGATGCACACAAGGATACACACAGGGATCCAGGATGCATGCAGCACACAGGCAGCAGGCACAGGAGCAAGGGAATGCTGGGAGAGGTTGCTTTGCTGTGTTTGTTTTTTAGGCAAAAAACCTGACTGGAAATCATCAGCATTGTTGCAGCCTGAGGAGGTTTTCCCATTTTTCCTTTGGGGACAGACATGCAAATTCTGAGGCTGAAATTGGGATTTTATGCTTCTGAAGGCTTGGGACTTCTTTTAGGGCTCAAACTATATCCAGTCCCTCCAGAGATGAGTAATGAGGCCAAATGCTTTTATTTTTTTGCAATTAGTGTGAGAACAAAATGACACTGTGCTTCAGAACTGTGCATTTAAAGAATAAATTTTGGGGGTTTTGTTCTTCTTGGGTGCAGCCATGGGGTAGCAGAGTTGATGGGGTTGGGGGAAACATCCTAACGTTGATCTGGTAAAAACATCATCTAAATCCAATCTGCTGCAGCAAACAGGCCAGGGAGATGAAGGAAACCACATTAAAAACATGATGAAAGTTGCCTCGAGGCTCCTTATGTCACACTTGGGTTCTGGGCACTTGGGGTTTTTTATTTCTTCCCTTTTTCTTCCTTTAATAAACCCAAACTTGGCATTCTTGACATACACGGGGGTGCAAGCCAAGGGGACATTAAAAGCTCACAGACAACAGGGATGTGGGTTCCTTGGCTCCCAACGGAATTTTTAAGGCCTTACAGCAGATGACCTGACTCCTCAGGTGAAGAAAAAGCAATTTTCATTCTAAATAAGCAGGTAAAAATTGGTCTAGGCCAATTTAGATGATTCCTGTTGATGCCAGAGTTGCTTGGCATCACCTGGTGGCTCCTCCAAGGGGTTCAAAGAGAGGAAAGGGATGATCCTGTGAATCCTGTGGGTATGAGAAAGAGGCAACCCCCCAAAATTCATTATTTGTACCCCGTTGTGAGCTCCCTGCAGCAAGCAGAAAGCTAAATAAAACTCACACATGGTTTATCTTTGGATTATTCCCTCCCACCTCCACTCTGGGCCCCTCCTGAACTGATTTTTGGGGGAATTGCTCCCTTCCCTGACCTAAGACACCAAACACTCCCAGCTCTGCAGCTCCCTCCATCCCACAGGTGGAACTGCTGTGGAAGTGAGGAAGAGGAAGGAGAGGGAGGAAGGAAGCAGGAGAGAAAACAAGGCGGGAAAAGTCGAGGCTGCACATCTGCTCTGTGACTAATCCGGGCTGTGGCACACCCGTTAAGGGTCCCTCTTTATTGCTAACATTCCTCCTAAGTTAGAAAACACTTTTTTACCACCCCCCCTTCCCTTTCACTCCCAGCCTCAGATGTCCCAGAGGAATGTTTAAGCGATTATGGAATCCCAGAGGAGTTTGTTGCTTCCCTTTTTAATTTGTTCCATGCTAGTTGCTGGTTTTTTTAAAGCAGTGCCCAGCTTGCTCTTTCCTCAGAGTCAAGCCCAGGGCTCCTTGTTCCGGCTCTGGCATGGAATTCCTCATGACTTTGTTCCCCAAATCCCTGTGGGTTTATAGCAGGGCTGCAATAATTTACACGATGCTGAAACTGGTGATTACCTGCTCTGATTTCTGAGCTTATGTTTAAATAGAAATGCTAAAAATACTGACTTAAGCCAATCAAAAAAAGAAAAAAAAAGGCATTATTGGCCCTTTTTCACTTGGCCGGTGTTCACAGGCGAGCTGTGATCCTGCAAGGCCGATGAAATGCCTGGTGTTATCCAGCTCTAGGCACAGGCTGAGGTCTGGAAAAAATTTCCTTCGGGTCCCCAAAATGAGTCAAAAACCTGTTGGGTTCCCCAAAATCAAGTGGGGTTGCAGAAGTTCTGCGTGGTACTTGGGTTTTAACCTCTTCAGCCCTCTTTGCCCTCTGACCATGGCTCCAAGGTGAGGGCGTGGTGGCAGATGCCCAGGGAATGGCTCGAGGTTTTCTAGGAAGTGCATGGCAGGAAAAGAAATTAAATAAATTAAATTAATAAATAAAATAAAATAAAATAAAATAAAATAAAATAAAATAAAATAAAATAAAATAAAATAAAATAAAATAAAATAAAATAAAATAAAATAAAATAAATTAAAATAAAATAAAATAAAATAAAATAAAATAAAATAAAATAAAATAAAGCTGCTTTCTTCTCACAAGCAGCAGTGCAGCTCCTGGCCTTTCTTTTTTTTTTTTTTTTACTGTTTTGTTTTGTTTTGTTTTGTTCCCATCATGAGCAGAACACCATCTGACTCTGCCTGTAATCCCTTTGTCCAGAATCATCCCCTTGGCTTTCTGGATGTCCCTTAGCAACAGCTGCTTCCAAACCAAGTGCAGGAAAACCTCAGACCCAGAGCAGCTATGAGACAACTGGGAAATTAAATTTATAAAACCCAAAACCATTTAAGATGACTTTTCTGAAAAGAAAAGAAGGAGATGTCCAAAGAGCTTGAAAGGGTGACACAGCTTGAAGCATCCCTCATTAATTAGGAGAAGGTGAGCAAATCCTGGCCAGTTTTGTCCTTAACAGCACCACTTAACATCCGTAATCCCAATATTTAATCTAATCAGGTGCTGTTCCTTGCTGAACAATTTCCTAGCCAGTTTTGCATACAAATCCCTTGGATCCCCCTCCAGGGATGGGGACTCCAGCACTTCCCTGGGCAGTTCATTTCTTGGGAGATCTCAAAGAAGCTTCACTGCAGATTTGGCACAAGACACCCCCAAAAAGTCAACTCTCCCCTGAGGTTTGCCAGTTTCTTTTAATACACAGAGCAAAGCAGGAGTTTCCCTGGCAAAACAGATGCTCATCTCAGAAGTTTTGGTTCATTGGGGCTTCAGATGGGTCCAGTACACTGGAATGCACCCCTTGGACATTTGTGCATGGAGCAGACACTGTTTGTGTCCTTAACATGCATTTATTCAAGGAAATAACTACTTTAAAATAGAGAAGTTCAGTGCCCAAATAATGACATTTATTCCTAATCCTTGGACTCCAGAAAGACTTGAGAAGCTGAGATGAGTCCCTGACCCTGATAATCCCCTTTCAATCAAACCAACACCTTCAGTTCAGCTTGCAGGGGCAGGGGTGTTGCTTTTTTTGGGGTTTTGCTGATTATTTTTTTTTCCCGATTTCATTGCAATTTCACTGCTCCCCAGAACCAAAGGCAAAATGCAGGAGTGGGCAATCCCCAGGAAATGAGCATCCCCAGGCTCTCCTGTGAACTGGGACAGCAGAAACCACCTTCCTTCAGCGGCAAAATGAATTTTACGTCCAACCCTCCTTGCCATTTCTGTGTGTGGCGTCCATGCTGTTTCAATTTCTGTGTGACAAAATGTACTCTTGATAGGAACCAGACCTGTGGCTGCTTCAGCACTCAGATATGGAAGTGCTTGCCTGCAAGTGCCATCTATCACTGGAGTGGAAAACCGTGGCACTCGCAGCCTCCTCAGGGAAGGGGAAAACCACAATTCTTTCAAGATTCGCCAGTTACTTTACAAGTTAAGCCTGTCACTTTAGCACTAAATCTTACAGTTGAAATGCTGAAATAAAAAAAGAAAGGGAAAACCAAAAAAAGGGGGAAAAAAAAAAAAAAGGGTTTGAGCTTCCAAACTGGAAAGTCGAGGTATTTTAAGGTGTTTGGGGCTCATGAGGATTGATTCATGAGGCTTTCCCTGCCCTCTCTGCAGCAAGACCCATCCTCCTCTCGACCTTTGCTGGACCAAAGCATGGTAAACATTGGACCAGGCTGCCCAGGGAATTGATGGAATCACCATCCCTGGAAGTGTTCAATGGATGAGGCACTCAGGGACGTGGTTTAGTGGTGGGGGAATGGCTGGACTCTGTGATTTTGAGGGCTCTTCCATTGTAAAGTCCTACATTGCAGGGGGTAATGTGGCCCGAGGAGGCTGCTGGAGAGGTCTGGAGTGATCCTGGCACAGAGAAAAAGAGGATCTGGCAGTGGAAAGGTTAAGGATATATTTACGCTGCTTATCAGGAGGGACGCCACAGGATCGATGCTTGAAGGGGGAGAGTAAAAAATCTCATTCACAACATTTAATAAAAAACATTTTTCCCTCCTGCCTTTTCCCAAGACAGTTTTCACAGAAATGTCAGTTTCCAATGGTTTGTTGGGTTTTTTTGGGTTTTTTTTTCAGATTTATTGAAGAGCAGAGAAGTCCATTTTTCATCGAGAAAACAGCAAACCCCTGCTAAGCTTGGGGAAACAACAATCAAAATAAGAAGAGTGAAAGAAAATAAAAGAAAGAGCTGTTTCTTGGGAAGGTCTAAAACCATCGAGCTGTGGTTTCTAACAGAGAATAAATCCGACTTATTTTATTACTCTTTGGGGTCTAATTGCCATTAGACCTTAATTGTCTCCTGGCTTGCTTTGCAAAGCACAGAAAGCACAGCCTGTGCTGGCCACTGGCTGCAATCATCTGCTCTTTTGATATTCATGGGCGCATTTTCCCCCTTTCATCTTTATGTAAACGAGGAAGCAGAAGCTGCTGTGATCCTCCTGCACCTGACAGCTTTATGGTCCAGACAGGGCTCCTGTGACCCAACCCGCGGGGCTGTGGCTGAAGCTGTCTGAACCAGACACAGCTTCCTGAGCTCTCCTTGTGCTTCTTCTGCCACCCCTTTTGTCCTGCTGCCACGTTCAGCAGGTGTTGCCCTTCCTCTCCGAGCGGAGCCTTTTGAAAAGACATCAAAAAGCTTCGCTAGGCACAAGAAAAGGGCTATTTGTTTAGGCAGGATTCGCTCCCTTATTACCATACATAATCTTCCATCAACAGCAAACAGAGCTGGCCACGAGGGCTGTGCTTTTAAAAGCTTAATTGATCTGAGTGGAGTCTCAGAATCGTAGCCAGATGAAATTATTCTGCTTGTGTTTGAGTACAAGAGGGTTTCAGGGGAGCAGAACGAGTGGCAGAACAGAGCACATGTGGCCAGCACCCTCCCTTTGGGTCATTTAAGCTCAACAAGTGACTGCCCAAAAGTCCTGCCAAAATGGTTTGGGTTGGAAGAGACGCTAAAGATCAACTTATTCCACCCCCTTCACTATCCCAGAGTGCTCCAAGCCCCAGTGTCCAACCTGGCCTTGGATGCTCCCAGGGATCCAGGGGCAGTGACAGCTTCTCTGGGCCTCACCACCCTCACAGCAGAGAATTTCTTCCCAATGTCTAAAGTTAACCTACCTGTCGCTGTAGGGCATGAAAGAAAGACTCCAAATATTTCAGAAGGCAAAGAGCATAGAAAAAGAAGGTTTTATTGTCTAATTCTTACTACCTTTTATAAGGTGTTCTGATACAGACTTAACATTGTTGGTGAATAGGAATGACACCCCTCTAATCCCCTTGGTTAAACCAGAGAAACAGCAAAACACCACCTGCAGAAAGATTGTTTTCAGAAAGGATAGTTGTTTGCCAAGATTGTTTTGAGAAGAAACTCTTGAAAACTTCTTCCTTAGGAAAAAGCTAGTGGCTGCTAGAAAGCTAAAAATCTTTCAGACTCAAAAATACCAGGCCCACACCTACCCTCCTTCAGTGATCCCTCCAAACCAGGTGGGATCCAAAACAGGACCCAGCAGCTCCCCAGGAAGATGCAGGTGGAAGCTTGCCTTACATTCACCATCCTCCTCTCCTCTTCCCCAAACAATCTGGGCAAACACCAGTGGCAAAAATGGAGGGATTTCCCCCAAACTTCTATTTTTTTTCTGAATTACCTTTCCTGGTGTCTGTGGGATTGGGGTTTTCATGCGGTGCCTGTGTGTCAGTCCAGCCCTCCCCGTGCTGTGAGCACATGTTGAGAATGAAGGGGATCATTCTGGGGCTGTGGTTTAGCTTCCTAACGATGCGTGAATGCTGGGGGCAATTTCTGTCTTTATTTTTATAAATAGGTGTCTCCTGTCTCCTCGGGTTTCTGCTGGTGTGAGGTTTAGCACATTCATTACTCTTGGTGTTCTAAGGGCAGAAAAAAAAAATTGCAAAATAATAATAATCATCAGACAGTTGGTGATTTTTCCTTAATAGCATCCAGGGCATGGAAAGCAACTTCCTCTCCCCCAGAGCAACAGTGATTCAAAACATGAGGGCTGAGGGAGCAAAGTCACTTTTGCATTTCAAGAGCAACACCAGTAGCAAAGTTTACAGCCCTGGGGACTGAAGAGGCAGTGAAAAAAGTGAATAAAAGTGAAGAAAGTGGAAAAAAGACCAGCTGTACCATCCAAAATGTAGACAAAGTATAGATTGATCTAGACAAGGGAGGTCTTGCAACGAGCCTGCAGGAGCATTGACAATTCCATGCATCAATACATCAGGAATGACCTCAACTTCACAACATTCCTGCCTGTGATGGATACAGGAGCCAGCATAAAACGTTCACCTTTAGGAGGAAAATTAATTTTTGCTCACAGTGACAGAACATCTCAAGTTGGAAGAGACTCACAAGGCTCATCAAGCCCCTACTCCTCACAGGACTGCCTAAAACTAAACCATATGGCTGAGAGCATTGTCCAGGAGCTCCTCCAGCTCTTGCAAGGCTTGGTGCTGTGACCACTTCCCTTGGGAGACTCTTCCACTGCCCAACCACCCTCCAGGGGAAGAAACATCCTAAAATCTTAGCTAGGAGGGACATTGAATCCCAGAATGATTTGGGTTGGAAGGGACCTTAAAGACCATTTAGTCCCACCCCCTGCCATGGGCAGGGACACCTTCCACTACCCCAGGTTGCACCAAACCCTGTCCAACCTGGCCTTGGACACTTCCAGGGATGGTGACTCCATCAGTTCCCTGGGATAGCCCACTCCAGTGCTTGAACACCCTTTCAGTGAAGAGATCTATCCTAATATCTGACCCCTCCCCTCTCTCTAGTGCCTGACCACATCCAGCTTTATCCCCAGCCCTGTGTGCCATGGGCAGTGAGATGTGAGATGAGGGCTCATCTTGGGGGGATCTGATGGATTTAAGCCAGGCTGTCATGTTGATGGGACAGGGATTGGACAACCTCTTCGTGTCATTCCTCAAGGAACCTCAACCTTCCTGACTGCATGATTCCATCCCAGCGCTGAAATCTCCATAATTTGTGGGGATTTTCATGCAGCTGGCTCTGCTTTCTTCCCTTTTATATTTATTTCACATTTTAAAGGCATCATTTTGTTTTGGTTTTTTTTTTCAGTGAGCATCTCCCTCTCTGATCCTGCAACGCTTTATTGTTTTGGCAGTGTGGCCAAGTCATTGTGGGCGAAATGCTCCTCTCTGGAACAAAGAGGGGGAAAGGAAATGTGCACCTCCCACGATGGGCAAAGTCTCTGTAGCACATCTGGGAACATCCCTTTGACAGGACTTTGCCAGGTTTTTCAGATGGGATGTACACTGTTATGCCAACACCCTCTTCCCCCCTGCTCCCCAGGCTTGACAGCATCATTTTGGGTTCAGACACATGAATTCCACTCAATTCCAGCCTAAAGTTACAAGCCTGCATCCCTCAAATTGAAAGAAAAAGAGGAAGATGCCAGATTTCAAGAAATAATAAAGGTGAACACATGCAGGTCCTAGCACATATTAAGTTATTATTCTTAGAGCTCTTCCCAACGTGGTTTCTGTTTCTGCGGTCACTTCCAGGCCATCTCAAAGTGCCAAAGTGTTTAAGAACAAAAAATCCACAGGAGACAGGAACTGTGGCCTCCTGTGCAATATGAAAGACTTCTTTGTTTGGTATCCTGGAGAATATCTTACCAATATTTACATCTGATTCTGGATCTTGCTTTCAATCCTAAGTGTACCAGTCCATCCTGAGTATTGAGTGGAGCATTCCAGAGGAACTGTTTACAAGGGCCTGGAGTGACAGGACACAGGGAATGGCTTCCCACTGTCAGAGGGCAGGGCTGGATGGGATATTGGGCAGGAATTGTTCCCTGTGAGGGTGGGGAGGCCCTGACAGAAGTTGCCCAGAGAAGCTGTGGCTGCCCCTGGATCCCTGGCAGTGTCCAAGGCCAGGCTGGACAGGGCTTGGAGCAGCCTGGGACAGTGGGAGTGTCCCTGCCCACGGCAGGGGGTGAATCTGGATGAGCTTGAAGGTCCCTTCCAACCCAAACCATTCCATGACTCTGTGATCCTATGATTATGCAACTGCAGGAAGCAGGAGATGCTAGGAGTCTGTTGGAAACACTGCTAGATGGAAGACATTTGCCACACACAGATACTTGGATCTTTTCAGCTCCTGAAAAAAAGCCAGGGATAATGCTGTGCCTTTCTGAATGTCATCTGTAGGATCCTCCCCTCCCAGGTCTATCCAGCAGTTCCCATTTGCACGTGCTGGACCTGATATCCACAAATAAAGTATTAATTTTTAATTTTTTTTTTTTTAACTTTAAGTTAACGAGATTAAATTTTACTGAGCTATAAAGCCACCCTAATTGAAAAGCTCTCCACATGGGTGAGATTATCTTGTCAAGCAGGAGCCATCCCTGTTAGCTGAGTGGGAGATTTGCGTGGAAAGTTCCCATTAGGGCTAATGCAAGTCATATGTGGCAAGAAGGAACAGAAGAGTTGGGTGGGAGAGAGAAAAAGTGGGATAACCGTGTGGAAAGATTGGATTTTCGGAAAGGTTTCTTCACAGAAAGTGGTGGAGTCAGCAGCCCTAGGGGTATTTAAAAGCTGTGTGGATGTGGCACTTGGTGACATGGCTGGTGGTGGCCTTGGCAGTGCTGGGAGAACACTTGGACTCGATGATCTTCGAGGGCTTTTCCAACCTAAATGATTTTATGATTCTAAAAAGGGAGGGGGAAAGGTGTCAAAGAGACAATGATGGCCATGAAAGCCCAGCAGGTAAAACCCCCAGGAATCAGCAGCAGTTGTGCTCATCCCACTTCCCTGATATCCTGCCAAGGAACTGTTTCAAGGAGAAAATTTGGAGAAGGCCAGCAAGGTTATCACTGCCGGTAGGGCTCCCCTGTCAGTGCAAGAAGATTCTGAAATGTCCCCTTTCCTCTCCACAAAGCTCAGACTGGGTACAATTATTGACTTTTAGCCTTCCATTCCAGATTTCCAAGCTTCCACTGGTCCCCTGACAGTGACAGCTGCTACCTGACATCTGCCAAGCTCCTAAACATATCCAGACTTGGATGTAACATCTCTTGTACACAGCCACAGGACATCCAGGGCATTCTGGCATGACATCCCAAAATGGGAAGGATCTCAAAAGACCCCATCAGCCATGGCTTCAGATGCAGGCAGGGTCACGAGTCACAGGCACACCAGACTGCAGCTGCTCCTCAGCACAGCTGAGGAAAAGCAGGATGCTCCTTGTTGCACACAACAGTAAGGAATGAACAGGGAAAGCTCAGCTCTGATGAGGATCCTCATTGCTGGGAGCTGTCCAGACACCAAGAAAAATCACTTTGAAGTCACAAAGAGTTTCAAGATAAGAGACAAAGTATTTCTGTCATCATCAATTCAACTCCTGGCCCAGTTCAAGACAACCACAATCAAAGCTGAACAGCCTCTACTTTTTTTCTCATATATTTTGTCCAGGCATTTCCCTGGATCCTCTCTCAGGTCAGAACAACAGGTAACCAAAATGATATTTGCTGCTGACATACACAAGTATCCCGAACTGCAACCACTTCCAAAAGGTTTTAGGTTAAAGCCCTTGTAAACATCTTTTCATCCCTAAAATCAGTGCAGCTTCTGAGGAAAAGGAGATTGCAGCCTGCCTCACCATAAACCTTTTCCCCTGGGCAGATGCCTTTTTCCCAAGGGAGGCCATGAAAGAGAACTGTGGTGGGAAATCATCAAGCTGACAGCCTCATTAATTAATCCTGTCTTAGGACAAATTCTTGGTAAGTGCTGTAATGAGCCAGCTAAGCATGTTGTCTTCAGAGGAACAATAAAAAAATAAAGAGTTACAAAACAGATTCTCTTACGAAATCCTTGCCCAAGAACCCCAAACCTTCAATAATCTTCAGCTCACACCACAAGAAAAGGTACCTCTGGCTTTATCTTTCCTCTGACACTTCCCCCACTGCCAAATCCTTTAAAACCCCACAGGAGCATGCTTCCCACGTCTCCCAGGCTGGGGGGATGTGGAGGGGAGGCCAGGAAATGAAGCAATCAGGCCAGCAGATGCCTAAATGCCATTTGCTCCCTCAGCCACATCCCTGGAGACAGGATCCCTCTGACAGCTTCTCCAGCTCTTGGCACCCATGAATTCCCGAGTGGAGGAGCCAGGTGTCCTCCCCCAGTGCTCACAAACACACTGAGAGCCCCCATGCTCTTAAAAAGCAGGGTATAAAACCCAGCCAGGGGACCAAACTGTAGCCCTTGAGGTGCTCTGCAGCTCAGGGCCTTGGGAATATGTGCTGCATCCATGGAGAGGCCTGCTCCCGAGCTCTCACAGCTCAGAACCTTCTCAAAGTGCCCCCATCCCTTATTTCAACTGCAGGAAGAAGGGCATGTGCCTGTTTTTAGTTGTTTTTAACATGCCTGAGCCTCTGCTGACACTTTCTTTGCCATTGGAAGGCACTGGGAGAGCTGGGGCTGCAAGGTGAGGGTTGCCAAGGAGTCAACTGGATGGAGCCTGAGAGAAACAGGGGAGAAGTTTCATGGCTATTCCAGCCTGACCATTCACCCCGCCTTCAACTCTCACAGTCCTACTATGCTCCTGATCACCCTTCCAGCATTGTTTTCCTGCTTTTTGCATGAGGTCCCTGGTCACTGTAACTTTCCCCCTCCCTCTGTAATTCCCCTCCTGAGAGTGACCGTCCTTGCAGCGGGTGGTGGCCACTGGGCAGCTGGAAGAACTACAAGAAAACCAGAGGATAAGTGTCTGCAATATTTTTTCCTTCCTTTTTTGTTTTGTTTTGTTTGTTTGTTTATTTGTTTGTTTTTATGGTTGAAAAGCCCTCAAAAGCAGCTGGGGAGCTGGTGGGGGAGGCAGTTCCTGGAAGGCACAGATGTTTCATCACTTCATCCCTGAGGATGGTTGACATGGACATGGACAGTGCGAGCTGAACCCAACAGAAACATTGGCCCTGATACCAATGAGGGGCAAATAAACCCCTAATTGACACAGGCGAGGTGCTGCCCACATAAAACTAAAAGAGATTTACCTCCCTCCTTGTCTCTGTTTCCTTCGGTTTAGATCCAGCAAGAAGCAAAATCCACATTCTGGATATAATCAGTGGGGAAAGGAGTGTCCAAAACCTGCTTAGGCATCTGCGGGTATAACCCAAATGCACTTGCTGGATTTAAGGGTTCGTCTAAGTTTAAAATCAGAGGAATAGCACTGATGTCAGTAAAACAGCAGGACTGATCAGTGAACCAGTTCCACTCATGGCAAAAAGCTGGAGGAAAACCAGCTTGGCCCCCTGGTCCTGGTTTCCTGCAGGGAGCTGGACACAGGCAGATGTACCTCTTAAAATGTCCAACACCTTTTTACATCCAAGCTGGAAAAGTACAACAGGGGGTCACACCCAGGCCCTCTCACTGGACCCTTTCAGTCACCATTTTCCAGGGCTGCCTGAAACATTTTAAGGCGAAGCAAAGCAGTTAGAACAATTTTAAGAAGTCACAAGAGACGGCAGGCCTGGAAATTTACTGTCCCTGCTGTGTTTTTATTTTCTCTTTTAGATTTTTTTTTTTTTTTTTTCTTTTAAAGGAGTTGAAGTGACCCAGCAGAACAGACTGCTCTGGTGAGCTGTGGGTGACCCCTTGCATGGGTTCCAATTTAATTGTGTGAAGAGTGTCTTTGACTGAATTGTCACATTTTGGATAGGAGCCCAAATTCACGCTGGCAAAGGTCTGGAAGAGCCAAAAATTGAGTGGTGACCTCTCAAACCCAAACCAGCATCACTGAACCGTTGGCCCTGCTTGGAGCTGATATTCCTCTATTTGCATGACAGAAGTGGGTCGACCTGGCCACACCCTCCCCAACACAGAAGACCTGACCAGGGTCTCTCCAACTTCAAACCCTCTCCCACTGTTTACATCAGTCTCTTTCCAACTATAAACTAGACATTGATTCCACAAGTCCCTACTCTGTCACGGGCAGTCGCAGTGACAAGAGGGCTGGTTACAAACATGATTTTTCAGCTTCAGTCAAGAGAATATTTTAGGATTTTTTTTTTTTTAGGGTGGAGAAGGAGAAATAACTTCAGGATTTTTTTGAACCTCTGGCCTCAAAAGATATGTTCTTGTAGGCTGACAGAATCACAGAGTGGTTTGGGTTGGAAGGGCCCTAAAAGCCCATCTTGTTCCAACCTCCTTCCACTAGACCAGGCTGCTCCTACTATAGACTTGCTTCCTCTTCTGCATTGGGCTCCTGATAGGGGTCACAGGGCTGAAACCCCACAAGGTTTTCAGGACACATCCTTGCTTCCTCTGTGGCCTAACAACACATTGATTTTCCATGAATCTGGTGGTTCTAGCAAGGGGAACTAAAAAAGAGATACGGCAAAGAGGTCAGGTTGTGCATCACTATGAAGGGCTTGGGGTAGCTTCTTATTCTGAAAAGCAAATTTCAGTTAAACTGGGTTTCTTCTTTACTCTTTCTGCCATGTGCTGTTGCCTTCAGCTCCAAAGGGTTTCTGAAGCAGGGAGAAGGAAATACAAGGAAAAAAGTTCTGAAGGATCAAAACTGGAAGTATTGGAGCTCTTGTTTTTCAGTTGGTCCAAGCTGCAGGTGAAAGTCAATTTCCTGAGTCTGATGTGTGGCCCAGCCACATGAGAATGGCCAGAATTGACTTTTCCTTTTGCAGTGGATCCCCAGGTCACCCACAGGACTGAGAGTGGATCTAACATAAATCCGAGGACAGTGACGGGCTGTAGATCAAGGAACAGGACTTTAAGAGCTGTAAACCCCCCTGGTCAATCCCAGCTCCAAGACTACAGCAAAGATGAAAACCAGCTCCAGGCATGGGATATTCAGTGCTTTGGACAAAATCTGGGAGGCTTTTTCCCCTCTAAGCCCCCAGCAGCTGCCTAAGAAGGCAACATGGACTGTGAAGGAAATCCTGAAAGCATCAAGAACTGTTGTCCACCCAACCACAGCCCTGTGGTGCAGCAGGGGCATTCCAGCAAGACTCCAAAGACTGCACTTACCACAAAGGTACCCCTTCAGGATCCCTTCTCCAGGGAACATGGGCTCCCACCCAAATCAGAGCCCAGGAAGATGTGGGAGAAGCCAGGGTGTCATTTAGAGTCAGAGCACCTCACAGGGCACTTCATCTCATACATTTGTGTGATGGTCCTTTGAAATGAAGTGCATCAGAGCATTTGTTTTCATATTTTTAATTGGGGCAGGATTCCCACCACACCTCTCTCATCTGTTCTTTTTTTCCACCTGTCTTTTATGTTATTTCTGGCTCTTTACGGCCTCCTTTTCCAGCTGCTTACGATTATCACCTACAATTCTAATCCCTCCTTAAGTGCTCACATAATCACCCCTTTATTTGGGAACCTGCATTCCTACCCTTTGAACCCCAGCTTGTCCTTGTATTTCCTGATCCCAGTTTGTTCCAGTGGTCCCCAATGTCCTGGAATGCCGATTTGCTTTAACTTGTCCTTCTTTCCATGGGAATGAAGGGAATAATTAGCAGCAGAACATGTAGGATTTTGGTGTTGGGAAGGAGTGCCCTGGCTCTGTGACCAAGGTTTTCATTCCCACATTTACCCATTCCTGCCCATGGATTTGGGCAAACAGGCAGAGTGTTTTGATGGAGCACTTACTCTCCATTTCCATGCTTTTACCCACTGCCCACCGCATTCTCCTCCATCTCCAAGATCTCAAAGATTCCAGTGTGCAAGGCCTTTAGCTACCTCGTTTTTTTCAGTCAAAAATTCCCACTGTTCAGCCTGTTATTTAGGAGGCAAATGGATCTGCTGCTTAGTGAACAAAACACCCAAGGACATGTGAAATGCAAATATTGCAATGGATGTTTGTGGCCGTGGTTTAACCCTCACGGCTCCTTCCTGTGGTTCCTGCCCCTCTGGCTGGCAAGGAGCCACATCAGGTGCATTCCAAAGTTTGCATTTTCTTCTCCTGTAATTTCATTTCTGTTTGCAGTTCTCCTCCTGGCTTCTCCCTGTAACTGCTTCCAAATCCGTAGTTGAGAGGTTCCTTTTTCCTTGGAATAACACCCTCCCTCCTCTTTTCTCTCCCCACAGAGAGCTCATCCAGTTCTAAAGTGAACTAAGATAAGTCTGAAAAATCAGGTTTATTTCTCCCCACATCCAAAGTGGTTTCAGTGCAATCCAGGAGCAGCGTGGGAATGGTGAGAACGGGAATGATCTTCCCTGCTGTGGAGTTGTGGCCTTCTGACAACCTTCTCCTGAACTGATACATCCCTGTGTCTTCACCTTCTGCATAAAACACTCTCACATCCAAAGTTTTCTCCCCAAAGAGGTATTTATGGATTGGGAGCAAGTCAACACTTGCTTTTTAAAGGAAAGTCTGGTTTTCATCTGTCTTCCTGCACCCTCTCCCCTTTATTGCATCTTTAGTTGGGAGTTGTCACTGCTGGTATTGTATGAAGGAATTAGGCCAGGGGACCAATTTTAAATCCCAGGCTGAGATAGACAGGAATCCTCTGGTACATCCTGAACTGGATCCCAGCAGATAACTAAAAAGGAAGCACAGTAAACTGAACCCTGTAAATCACTGTGAAAGACCATGAAAATTGTTTTTCAAGGATTGCCTTAAACTGGAAACCTCCAAATATCTGAGATTTGCAACATGCAGATGTTTACTTCAGACATAATTAGTCATTAGTGTGGAGATTTTTGCAAGATTAGGTCAAGCACACAATTATTCAGCCTTCAGATGTGCCGCCACACAGGGTCAAATCAGTTCCAAGTGATCTGCTGACAAATTTGCTTCAAATGACCAATTTCCGAAGGCAACGGAGCTGTTGTGTCTTGACAGCTCCCTGAGTAATTTCCGATGAATCCATCTGAGTCACGTCCGTGCCCAGCTCCTTGAGCTGCTAAGACTCATCCCACCTCTCAGTAGATGTGTCATTTCTCCTTCCAAAGGATATGAATGAGTTCCTTGGAATCATAGCTTCTACCTTAAGGTAATGTAAGTAACCCTAAATTCCTGCAGCTATGAAGGTAGTTGAGACAGGCCTGGAAGCCTGGAGTGATCCCACACATTCCTTGCACCCCATCCAAAGTATTATCCAATGTATTTTTACTAAGCAGCTTCATTAGTTGTTGTTTTTGGTGGGTTTTTTTTTTTTTTTTATTAACGACCTTCACCTTCGTTTGCATCAGCCCTGAACAGGGAGACATGAACAGGGCTCACTCTTACCCTGAAACCAGAAACCAAGGAATTTCCCAGTCATTACCTTGATTTCCCAGTCTTCCCATCCAGGCTGCACTCTCTTTGCTCTGCCAAAACTTGCCCACAGTGTGTTGGTGCTGGGCTCTGCAGTTAGGGAATATCTCTAATATTAATTGCTAAACAGAGTCATGGGTCAACAAGATAGGAAGCCCATCATCTCAGAAGGAATATTTTGCTTTCTCTCATGCTGTAACAAACACAGGTGGGGTCAGTGGGGATGCACTTCTGGGGTTTCCCAGACAGGATGCTCTTTCTTTCAGATGCCACCATGCTTCAAAACTGCCTGAAAAAAATAAAACCCCTGCAGCAGAAAACCTGGGAAACTTCAGTTTTCTGGGAGCAGAGACAGTCCCAGGAGCAGCACCCTCAAGGTCACCCCTGTGCACTCTGACCTTGTACCACAAGGAGTACACACTCCCATCACCTGTGCCAGGGAGCTGCCTAGGTAGGAGAAATAGGCATCCCAAGGCTGGAAATGCCTGACCCAAACTTCTGTGGGCAAACAAAACTCAGCTACCAGTGCAGGCTTCTAGGAAAAACGCTAGGAGTCAGGTTACCAAAGGCTGCATCAAAGCACATGTGTGAGATTACAGTGGCAACTATAAATCTGGCATTTCCTCATGTTCCAGTGCTTGACTTCCCTCACAAAAAGTTAAACAGTTTCCCAAGCTTCCTTTGGGGTGGGGGGGAAGCAGGATTTAATCAGGAAAAGCCCCAGTGTGCTCAAAGCTCCCATCACCAGCTCTACACAGACTCCACCTGGCCTCCAGTGGCATCCCTCAAGCTCCAAGACCTGCAGGACACAGCTAATATTCCCCAGAGGGAGCAGGATGCTGTGTCCAGGCTTTTTGTTGTGGTCCATTCCCAGCCAGGGCCGTCCACACCTGCAAATCCATTGTTCCTAAAACACAAACCATTTTTAAAGGACAGAATGATGCCAGTATGGACCTGTTTCCACAGGCTTTCCAAGCCTTTCTGAGCACTGCAAAGTAGAAAACAGCAGGGTTTGAAGATGACTGATGGGTGCTGCACTCACTGATGGGATGAGGAGGAATTCCTCAGAGCCTAAGGTCTCTGAATGGACAAAACCT
Source organism: Trochalopteron elliotii (assembly GCA_024734555.1). Classification (NCBI taxonomy): domain Eukaryota; kingdom Metazoa; phylum Chordata; class Aves; order Passeriformes; family Leiothrichidae; genus Trochalopteron; species Trochalopteron elliotii. The sequence continues at coordinate 174,657 of JANPWX010000612.1, forward strand.
GCCTTGAGGAAAGGACTGAGAGGTGTCGGCAGCTCTGCCCCTCCCTCCCACCAAGGTGGGAAGACACGAGTCCGAGGGGTTTGGTGATGAGGCAGCCTGGGAACCAGCCCTGAGCTTGTGCCAGGACCTCAAGCTGCTTCTCATGCCCTTACTCCCTACAGCATCCTCCAAGTACCTGCCACCTGCCCCAAGGCAGGCCCATCCCTCATCCCTGTCACACACAACACTCAGCTCAACAGCTCTGACAGCCTGGAGCTGATGGAAAAATCCAACATCTCTCCATTATTTAAAAAAAAAACCCAAACCATGCAGCTCCTAGGTGGCTGTCCTCTCCAGATCACCATTTCTATGTGCTTTGAAAGAGCTCCTTCCTACTCTGCCCCTGGCTCCCAGAGCTGAGGCCTGGGGCAGGGCCAGACCCATCCCACAGGGGCAAAATTTTCATTTCCTATGCAGAATCTGCAGTAAATTGCTCTGTTTCTATTAGAAGTAAGATGTTTCTGCTCCCCATGGCTGGTTTTGTTAGCATTTGCTGAGAATAAGGGACATTTCAGCTGTTTTGGGGCGTGTTTGGCACAAGGGAGCAAGGCAAGTTTAGGAAATGGTTTATTCCCTGCCATGGGGTGGGTCAGGGCTGGCTCTCCCCACACATTGAGGTGAAAATGGAGAGCCAAGTAGATCAGAATTTTCAGTCCTTTGGGACTGATTTTTTCCCAGCCCTTTGACCTCAGGAAGTCTCTTTTCCAAGGGGCTCCATGTCTGCTGCTCCCCTCATGCCTGATCCTTGTGGATTGAACCTCTTGGAATCTTACACATGGAACAAAAAAAACCATGGGAGGGAGTTTAGAGGGTTCTAAAGGAAGGAGCACTACAAACTGCACCAGAGAAATGGTCAAAATTCCACTTCACCTCTCCATGCCTGACATCTGCACCCTTCTTTTCTCCCCACGCTACAAAATGTGAAAACCCAAGGCAAAGAACTTCCCAATTTGCCACGATTTTACATGAGGTTTGGGCATGTCCCTGCTCAGAATGTTCACCTTTGCACCTGGGGAGGGTTGGAGCAGTTCCCTAATCGTGAGAGACTTCCAGCTGCCTCCATGCTCCTGCTCTCCTGGCTCCATCCGGGTGAGAGGCTGTGGGAACAACGGGGAGCACGCTCGGGGACAAGGAATTTTACACCCATTAAGGAGCTCATCCAGAGTTTTATGGGGCTCTGGTTTTGGGAGAGCCTGCATTTGATGTGGAACACAGAGCCTGCAGGCATCGTTTCCCACTGCCTTCACCTTTTCCCTCATGCTCCCATGCCAGTTTATCCCTCTTGGCTTTGATGTCTCCCACACTCTCCAATGGAAAAAATTCCCAAGAGATGCTCCGTGAGGGAAACAAGGCCCAGAGATACAACCAATGTCTTCAGATCATAAACATCCTAAGGCAAAGAGGGAAATTTTCCAGTTTAAAGGGGTCTTTGGCTTCTCCACTTTTCAACTCACCAATTTAATCCAGAAGCAATTTGCAGCAACGCTAATTGTGTGTTTTCCCTGAGCTGGGCAAAGTTATAGGCCAATTATTTTTCCTCCACCCCTGCGATGCCTGTGGATTGCTGAAAGGAAAACTATGAAGGAAGAAGCCAATTTTTTTTGACCAAGCAGCAAAGCACCATCATTCCTTAATGTCCATGAAAAAAAAAAAAATCAAAATATAAGCAAGGAAATTTGGCATAGGAAGTTTTATGCTGCCATGGTTTCAGCACAAAAAGAGGTAAACTAAATACCCTTATCATCCCCAATTGTTGAGATCCTTATAATTTAACTTTCAATTTATGGAACAGATTTCTTCTGAGTGGCAAGGATACAGTTTTACTCCCATCCAAAGCTTGGAAACTCTGTATATCCCCATCTTAGTATCTTTTGTGACTTGAAAGAAGGTCCCAGCTTCAGAGAAGATCTGATTCATAAATTCAGGTGTACTTGCAGAATTAGCTCAGATATCCACCCCATTTCAAAGCTTGAAATTTTAGAAAGAAAATTTGGGTTTTGCACAAAACCAGGAAGCCAACTCCTTACTGAGAGCAGGAAACCCAGGTCTGCTTTGAGAGAATTGGAATTTTAATCCAGCTGAGTGACAGAGAAGGAAATGGTGAGTGAACACCTCACGTCCACCACAAGGTTTGTGAACTGGTATCTCCCAAAACCATTCCCTTTTACACTAGGGAGTAGCTCTGGTTTACAAGCAGACCCAGTCAGATGGGCTTTGATGACTGGCATGGAAATATCACTGCATGAACAGGCTTGGAATTCACTACAGACGCTTCCTGGGAATGCTGTCCTGTCGAAAACGAGCAGCATGTGGTTACAGTGACAGGCAAACTCACTCCCCCGCAGTGCTGAGGAACAATGATAGCAGAATATAATGTAAATATTGTCACTAACATGGCCTGTGTTAATTAATATGGCACATGACTAACACAAACCCAGCAACCTCTTCCTTCCCCAAGCCCACATTCCTTGCCCACAGCCTCTGGAGCATTTACAGCCTCAAATCCAGATACCAGATTAATAAACCTTCCCCCAAACCCACACAAACACAGACACTGAGGCTCACCACCAAATTTTTCCAGGTTTTCCTTAGGGAGGAGAAGGATCTGACAACAAGGCCTTGCTAACTCACCTGTTACAGGGCAGACACTGTGCCCGCAGCCACCAAGTCTCTGGGCCCCAGAGACCGAAATAGGCCATCTCTTGGAGGCCAGTGGATGTGTCCCATGATCCCCCCCAGTATTTCCACTGGGAGAAGCTCTCCGGGGAGGAGCTCAGATTTTCTGGCTGCATGGATGCAGCCCTGTTGGGTCCAGGGATGCTCCACCAAAGTGCCTCTGGTTATTCCTCAGCATTCCCACAAATCAGTGGCTCCTCTACCGTGAGGACTCACTCCAAAAAGCAGCAGCCAGCCAAGGTCAGAGAAATGATGTGAAGGTGGAAAGTTCCTTTAACCTCTTTCAAAAACTCCCCAGCTCTCACCCTCACCATTGGAGGTACAACCGTTATGTGCAGCCTATAGATCACAATAAAAGCAAGGAGGCCAAAGACATATCAGGGGTTGTTTTTTTTAATGTACATTTGGCAAGGTTACAAAATAACTATTCACTTCCCTGGGACCTTTTACTTTCCTATAAATTCCAAGAGCCGCATTTAAAAGTGAATTGGCAGATGCAGGGTTTGTGTTGTTTTTTTTTTTTATTGTAAGGGAATTTGTTTTGCTCCAGCAACAGGCAAACATCTTCAGTCAAAAACTATGAAAGGGAGGGCATGTTCCCACCAAAGACAGTCTCAGGCTAGTGGGATCTTCATGCAGAAGGTAAATTGGGATTATATGATGAACTACAAAGAAGATCTGCAGAAAGCTGAATAACGCTTTCTGTCCGGAAACCTGAAATCGCAGGCACTTTTGGAAGGCTTTGGAATGTGTTACAAGTTGTAATCCTCCCAGCTGAACCTCAAAAGCTTTGGCTTGTTCTGCCCTTTTAAATCCAGGACTTGACAGCTCTTTAAGCAGAACCACAAGTGCCAGAGGTGGAAAAGGCCTAGGGATTATCTAATCTATTCCATGATTTAAACAGGCAACAGCAATGCTCAAACCGTGCTGCACAAGCAACGTGAAAATGCCTGCAGAGGGAGGAATCAGCCAAACTGGTGATGGGAGCACAAGGAAGCACATTCCCCTTGCTTTCCAACTCATTAATTAATCTCTGAGCTTGAGGAGCAGCTGTGGGGCTGGTGCTGACCAGAAGGATGATGACACAATAATCTCCTCCGAGGCTGCCAGTGGATGCCCACACAGGAAGAATTTGTCTTTCCAAGTGGTGTTAACCCACCCAGCAGATTCCCCATGAGGGAAAAGAAGGCAGTGGCATTCATCCTCCACCAAAACATGCATCTTTTATACTTTTATAGCAATGTTGCTTTGAGTCTTAAGAAACAAACTCTCTATAAATCACATCATAAAATATATCCAGGCTGATGGTTTACAGGAAAGCTCAGCAATGGCAGGGGTTTTTTGACGTGGGTTTTTTTTGGTGATAATCCACCTTCAAAAAAGCAGTTTGTTTCTGCTGCTGGAGGTGGGACAGTTTAATGTGTGTGGATTAAAAGCCTTGCTCCCAGTTTGAGGATTTGAAGGTCTGTCAGCCACTGGCAACTGAATTCCACCACCACCCCCTCCTTGTTTTATTGGTATTAATATTTGTGCTTTGCAGGTCTGCTGTGAAATGAATCGTGGTTTCCTGAACTTTTCACCCTATTTTTTCCACTGAGTTGGGAGCTCACAAGGGGACAGCTCAGATATGTGTGTATTGGTGTAGAAAACAAGGGGATTGAGGCCTTGACCCAGGAATTTCTGAGACTTCTGAATGGTGGCTTAGAGGTAAGGGTTTCTGCAGCTGCAGGTAGCAGGAGAGTGGAAGAGCAGAGGGAAAAGGTCAGGCAGGAATCCAAACCAGGCAAATCTGAATGCTCTGAGGGAGTAAGAGACAAAATGCCCCCAAACACCCACTTTTAAGGATGGTGCTCCTCTCCCAGCTCACACAAAGACCTCTTTGGAAGGATCCTGCTGGGATTGAAGCCAGGGAAAGCCATGGAATGGGATAACAGCACCAGATCAAGGAAATGCTCACACACAGTCAGGAATCCATTCAAGTCCTGCCTGCCCTCAGCAAAGGGATCACGACTGGTGGACGCAGGAAGACCGTGCTGTCCTGTGCTGTCACCAGGTTATGCAGAGTCTTCAGTTGTCCTTCTTGAATCAGCAAGGGACATGCTGGAAAATCTCATCTCCTGTGGCATGCTTTTAAGTTCTCAATGGCCTGAAGCAGATTTTTATCTGTGCAGGATCTCCTGTGCTCACAGACAACCTTGATGCCAGAGTCTGAAGCTCCTTCATCTGCAGGATACACCTCCCACCCCCCAGAGTAACACCCACACCAGAGCAAGAGCAGATTTCTGCTTTTTGGCATGTCAGATGTCAAATTCCATCTGGTCCATCCAGAAGCCCCAAAAACCTAAGGCCTTCTGCCACTATCTACATTGGGCTGCGGGAAAATTTGGTTCTTTCCTGCATTGCACCTCTCTGATGGGAACTTGGACATCTCAGCACAACATCAGCTCAGCCAGGGCTCAGCACCTTTCCTTGGCTCCACATCTCACTGGCTCCACCAAAATCTTTTTGGGAACAAGGGGGCTTGACTCCACCCTGGAAACCCATGAAGGCAGAATCAAACTTTCCTGGGTCACTCCCATTCCTCAGGTTGAAGCAGGAGTGAGGCTTTGTTTCCAAAGCAGCTTTTGGGTCAGGTGGGAGGCGGAGAGGGCTTGTGTAAAGCCATCCCTGAAGCCCACAATGGCACTTAAGTGGTCCAAAATGTGGATCTGGAGGTTTTGCAGTATCATCTGCACTAAATACACAGCGAATCAAGGCTTTTGGGAACAGAAAAGCTGCAGGCAGATGGCCACAACCTCCCTCTGGCCTTGGCTCTGCATGCCACTGCCCTTATGGAAGGGAACAACGACACATTCCCAGCTGGAGCGCAGGCTCTGATGGCATTCAGCAGCCCAGATGCTTTGCTTAGCTCTTCTCCATCCCTCCACTCTGCAAGACTGTGCTGGGAAGATCAGGAGCAGATTTCTCCTGAGATTCCTGGCGCTGCTCCTTCCAACCACGGCTGGCTACTCCAAGAGAAATGACTTTCTTTTATGTTCTGGCACTTCTCAGCATTGGCAGGAAGGAGGACAGAGTAAAACAAACCTGAGGCTCTCAGAAACTCCATAAACAAACAAAGATTTTTTTTTCAGTGTGGTTCTGAAGAGAGCCAGAGATCTGGGGAGCAGAAGGAGGAGGGAGGATTGGCCAGTGTTTCTCCCAGACATGGAACAAAACCTCTCCTGCAGATGACACCATCAAGCTTTGACAAAAAAGGGATCTATTTTTGACAGAGAGACCCCTTGCACTGATGGCCTGCCTTGCCCAAGGGGATTAGGGAGTGCTGGTGGGCAGAGGAAATGCTGCTTCAGCCACAGGAATCATGGAATATTCTGAGCTGGAAGGGGCACACAAAGATCATCCCAGTCCAACCCCTGGCCCTGCATGGACACCCCAACAGTCCCACCCTGGGCATCCCTGGGAGTGTTGTTCAAACACTCCTGGAGATTTGGCAGCCTTGGGGTCATGCCCATTCCCTGGGGAGACTGGGCAGTGCCCCAGCACCCTCTGGGTAAAGAATCTTTTCCTGAGATCCAATCTAACCCTCCCCTGACACAGCTCCAAGTCATCAAGAAGGATGGATGGGCTTGGGTTCATCACAGCAGATCAGCCACATCCCTGCTGGATTATGGATAAAAAATGAGCTTGGACTCTTGCACAGGAGCTCTTCCAGAAGAAATCTCTTTCCTGCTCTCCCTCTACATATTGAGGTGGTCCAGACAAGAGCTGTTCTTCCCTGAGCACATTAGTGATGTCCCTGAGCCCAGGGGGTGCCATGAGAAGCATCCCTGCTGCTCCACATGTCTGTTACACTGAAGCTGTAGGATGGAGAGGAATCAGCTTGGCTATGGGTGAAGGCTGACTTTGGGAGGCCATTCAAGTGCCGGTGAGGCAGGAAAACTAGTTGTGAGGAGTATCCTCACTGCCCCTATGCAACCTCGTGACACTCTGGAACCACACTCACAGCATTCTTTTCTGGAGACTGCAGCTTGATTTTGCCCAGGATTGTCCTCCTCAGGCAGTGCAGTCTGGTTTTCACTCACAGATTAATCCATGCCCTGCTCACAAGCATTGAGCTGGACAAGTTTGTTTAGTACTGATGAGCAGCTGCTGGCCCTAACTCAGCTGATCCTAACCCAGCTGGAAATCCAAAATCCTGATTGACTGTCACACAAAGCCCAAGGAAGTGTTTCTATATAACTTAAATACACCTGATTTCTCTTTATTTTCTCCCCTGAAAATGGTGGTACCTGATAAAACCAGTTGTTAAAACACAATTTGTTTGTGATGGTGATTTAAATTAAAGGTCAGGCAATCCCAGTCTCCTGCACACCGGTTTAGTAAAGCTCTGCCTCCTCTCCAAACTTGCTGTTTGGCTGCAGAGTCACTACTGGACAGATGTGATCTGTGAAAGAGCCAGCTGGTCAGATAACAAGAGCTCAGCTCCTAATCCCATCATTAATGGACAAGCAAGTCACAAATGAGTCACTTCTACCTCTCTGGCTCTGTTTCCTTGCTAATAAAAATTAATAATGTTTTCATTTTTCTTCTTTTTATATTTTTAAATTTATCTGCTTTGCCTGCAGACTGATTAATGAGGTGTTTTTTCTGTGAAACAAGGGGAAAAGATGCTGGTCCTGGGAACAGCCTTCAGGAGAGGCTGCTGAAGAAGTGTACCTTGTCTGGGGTGATAGAGCAGAGAGGCTGGAGAGCCAATTCACAGTTCTGCAACCTCATGGCATTGTGCTGCCAGTTCCCAGTTGTTAATTTTCCCTTTTTGGACTGATTTTATCAAGAAAACTCAGGGATTCTTCAGGAAGGCTGTTCTTGCAATGCAGTGAAAACTGTCATATAATAAAACTGACTCTGTAAGTGCTGTTTTCTCCCACAAAATCCCACAGGCTACGACTCACTGCTGCGCTTCTCAGGCATTCCCCAGGAAATGGATGCATATATTTATTTACATATATGCACTGCAGCACTGGCTGCTTTCTGCTCTGGCTGCAGCACTGCCCTTGGAAGCAGTTCACAGACGCCAGCGCGGAGGGAATACCGCGAACTTCCAGGAGAGCCTCGCACGCCCGGTGGGGCCTGCGCTAGGAAGGGAGAGCACCACATGTGCCCAGGCCTTCTGGAGGCTGGGCCGTGCTTTCTGAGCCACAGGCCTGGATCCTGGGACAAATTAACATTTTCCATCCCCAGCTGTCCGTTCCGCCTTGTTGCGACACCTCTTACCTACTTTTCGGGCTGACCTTGCGCTGGGCCTGAGACTGTTCACGGGTTTTTTAGTCATTGTTGAGAACAAGGGAAAAGAAACAAACATCTGGTTAGCAGAGCTGCCAAGTGCACATTCCTTCCTTGTTTTTCAACCTTTCAATCCCTTTGTTTTCTGCCTGAAATTCCATTTGATAAATGCACAGAGAGCCACAGGGCACTGATTAGAGGCAACTCCTGTTCTGACCCACAATCACCAGCGTTGCCTCGCTGGAACAGCCACAGACCCCAAAACAAGAGTGAGGCCCTGGTGGAACCACCCCAGCCATAAAATGGGGGGCTGATCCTGTTCCCACTGAGGTCAGTGGGAGCTTTGCCACCAATTTCAGTGGGAACAAGATGGGGCTCTAATGTCATTCCTACAGTGAAGTGGTGCTCCAGCCCGTCCCCTGCCAAGCTGTGGCTTTGCCATTCCTACAGCTCTCATGTGTTGCTTTTTTTTTAACTAGAAACAACAACTTTATTGAATCTTGGCCTGTGATGCTGGCACAGCCTGACCAGACCAGGTGGGGCTGCTCCACCAGAGGCTCATGAAATATCAAACACAAGAAGTGTCACATGACAACAGCTTTGCCTTCTTTGCCTGGTTTTCTGCCTGGAATTCCATTTCAGAAATGCCTGGACAGCCACTGGGCACTGCTTAGATGCAACTCCTGTCCTGTGCTGACCCACCACCACCACAGCTTCAGCCTCCTGCACCTCTGGCACAGCTGTGTCCTCCTGGACCACAACTCCTGAGACCATCAGAAAGCTATGTCCTTCCTCCCCAGCCATAGGGACCTCTCCACAATGGGAAAGTTAAGGAAGAGCAGCTGCCTTAGATTTCATCTCCCTGCAAAGAGACCTCCCCGGGGACCAGAACAGACCTTCAGGAGGCTGCACCACCTTCCAGCACCACCTGTGTTTTGAAGAAACCTGCTAAGGCAAGACTCAATTTTAATTTGAAACCAGGACCAACAGCCCAGTGGGAAAAAGAGCTTGGAATCCCTTCAGAGAGAAATCCCAGGGAAAAGGTGAGGCACAAAGGGCCCACTATGTTCTCACTCAACAGGGCATCTTCACAAGGCATGGCTCTCGCTGTTGCTTGGAATACCAAGCATCTGAGTCTCTTAAAAGCTTCCCTCTGTTTTTTATTTACGTGTGACTGAGTCTGTGTGCCTGAAAACCAGATTTGACGATCATTAATCTGGGACAAGAAAGCGCCAGACTCATAGAATGCTGTCCCTCCCTGTTGTCAATCCTCGCCGACCCCAACCTACGCAACGACTGACGCTCTGGAGCGGGATTGTACCGGCCTGGAAAGCCTCTCTTTTCCATCAGGGATGCCAAATCTGCGGCGTGGCTCGATGATCCAAGTTGACACCGGCCATGAGAACAATTCCATTTCCTCCCTGCTGGTCACTTCCATAAATGCCAAGTTCTGGGCAACACAATGTTCGGCATTTCCAGCAAACCGCGCCGTGATCCCATTTGCGTTGCCAGATTTATTTATTTTAAAATGCCTTTTTTTTCCTTCTTCTTTTTTTTTTTTTTTCCTTGTGGCCATACATTTTAGATTAAAAAATAATAATCATGCAATCTCGCAGGAAATTGGGCTTTCAAAATCGGGACGCAAGGAAGTATGGTCCAGTAGAGATTTGATCAGGCACATTTTACAGCCCTGCGGCTTGTTGGATACCCTTTTTCATTAAGATTAGTTTCAGTTTCTGGCCCCTGTTCTCCCATCACGAGTCAGGTTTTTTTTACCCAATGCCTTTTCAAGGGAGCTACAAACTCAACAGCCAGTTATTAATTTCACTGGTGAATGCACAGTCCTCATCGAGCTTCAATTCTGATTTAAAGTGGTTTCTGAGTGAGGATATTACAGCCCCAAGGAGAGCTGTTGGCTGCCCTGTTCCTACACGCTGGAGGTCTGAACATTATCAGTGAAGTTGCTCAGAGAGCTTTAAATCCCCTCTTTCAGAACAAAAAGGATTTGGGGTGAGCCTGAGAATCTGAATGCAGAAGGACCTTGGCATACTGGGTCTGTGTTGGCATTTCCAAGCCTAGATGGGCTAAAAAAATCAGGGCGACAGATGGGAATGCCCTTTTACCAGCTGGAAGGAGGAACATCGCTCACTCCTGGAAATGACACAGTATTTGTATCCAGAAACTTGGACAAGTATGGTGGAAACCACTGGGAAGTTCTGCTTTGCGGATAGAAATGGTTAAAACTTCCCTCAGCTTCCTGTCAGTTCCATCCATTGAGTCCTACCAGTTCAAGGGGGCTTAACAGCCTCTGCAAACCAGCAAAAGCACCAATAAAATCTTTAATAAAGAAAATGTTTTGGAAAGCAAATTTGACCAGGCCTTCTCCAAATGCAGGGACTACATTGAAGCCTTGGAAATTCTTCCTCTGTGCTATACAGATGCCCTCTCACTGACCCATAACTTCATTTAACTCTCCTCAAGAGGAAGAAAGGAATCCCTGCTAAAATTATTAGCTTGCACAAAGAATATTTGCTTTGAGGGGAAGGCCAACACACGTGCTTGGCTTTCTCAAAGGACTTCCATGACCACAGCACAAACTCTGGGCTCTCACAGCCAGGAGATTCCTTTTTTCCCCCAAAGGAAACACATATTAGTACCCTGTAACACTCCATGGAGGTGCCCCAGAGCTCAGCACAGACATCCCTTCATGTTCATACTTTGGGTTTTGGTGTCCCTTGGCCCCAGATTGCCTTTACTTCCATAGGCACAAAACACAGGGTATTCGGTGTGTAGCAAAGACATCCAACGGCTCTCTCAACCCCTTTTCCAGCTGCCTGCTCACCCCCAAAAAGGAGCATCATAAAGTGGGAGACTCAGCCTGAAATGCAGCCCAGGGGCTGGAACCCCACGGCAGCCACAGAACACAACATCTGCCCTTGCCTTCCCAGGGGAAAACCAAACCAGAGCAAGTTTGCGCAACGCGTAATCGAACCCAGTTGTTCTCCAAGGCAGGAGGAAGATGTTCGTGCTGTCCTCCCAGCATCCATCCAGGGCTCTGTGTCCCCAGACTCCACCCAGCGTGATTTGTTCAGTTCTGGGCCGCGTTTGTTGCGTGTTTCCCCCTCACGGAGGTTTTCTAACCATAAGGGTTGCAAAGAGCACAGGAATATTAAGAGCAGTTGACAGAAGAGCTCTCAGGGGGGATGCAGTGCACAGGCCCTCAGGATAATGCTCATCTCCTATTGTTATAATTATTAGTACTTTCATTAGAGTGGAGGAGATGAGTTATCCAGGAGGGGAGGAGAGCCTGAAATCATGCATACCTTTTTTATGAGGCCAAATATAGGCTGTGGCCTGAGTCAAAGCACTTAGCCCAACTCATCAAATCCTGTGTTTGTAGTGCAAGGAGACCTACGAGTTATTTGATAAAATGCCACACTACAAGATATCACAGTCTCAGACACTACACTTCAAACCTACTCCTAGTTACGGCTCTTACACAGAGCTGATGCATACTCAGAGTGTGGTGAGGCCCTGGCACAGGGTGCCCAGAGAATGTGGATGTGGATGCCCCATCCCTGGAAGTGTCCCAGAGAAACCTGGGATAGTGGAAGGTGTCCCTGCCCATGGCAGGATGTTGGAACAAGGAGGCCTTGAGAATCCCTTCCAACACAAACCGTTCTAGGATTCTATGGTCTCAGGCTCCATTCAGCTTTTTATTCCAGAGGTGCTCTCCAAGCTCAGAATGTGCTAGAAAGCAGACAAGTTTTCTTTTGACCAAGACCAGATCAAAAGCCCCCTCAGCTCCTCATTTCCCCATGGCCAGGAGGAAATTCAAGGCAATTTTCCCAGGCAAGGCAACACTCTGCACCATGACCTCAGTCAGTTCAGCCACAGCTTCTCTGGGTACCCTGTGCCAGGGCCTCACCACCCTCACAGGGAAGAATTTCTTCCTCATACCCCATCTGACCCTGTCCTCTGGCAGTTTGAAGCCATTCTCTCATCCTATCATTAAAAAATGCCTCCTCAGGCTTCTCACAGCCCCTTTAGGCACTGAACCCTCTCCCTCCTTCCCAGTGCTCTGTGAGCACCATCACCCCCAAAGCAGCTTTCTCCAGCTTCAGAATGTTCCTCACTCCAGCCTGTTCCTGGCAGCTGCACACAGAGAACTCACACACAGGCAGCTGACCTAGAGCAAGACACAGTGTCACCTCCAGGGCTGTGCCCATCTAACATGCCTCAGCTCTGGGGTGAAACCTCTTGGAATTGGCAACAATGGAGAGAAGAAATGTATTAATCTTCCCGATCCATCTCCCTCTAATCCGCCAAGGAGTGTCCCATAACTTGTGACTGATGGCTTCTTACCGAGTCCTCCCAGAACACATTAATCACTTTAAGACACAGTAAAGCTTTCTAGTGAAGAACAAAGCACAGCTGTTAAGAAGCAAATGCTGGGCTCACTTTCGTGGGCACATCACACAGCACCGCTGCCCGGTGGGGGAACTGCCTGTTCTGATGCAAATAATGGATGTTAATTAGCACAAACAGAAGGTCTGTTGTGACATTTATTTAAGATTAATTTAAGATTTTCACTGTTTGATGCATGTGAGACAGGATGCACTCAGTGAAAGCTCTGCCGGAGTGAGTTGGTAACTTGAATTTCCCCAAAATATTAATCCCATATTCCCTATCTTCACCTGCCTCAGCTGTCTCCAGCAGATATGGCCAAGCTGCATGAGGCCACGGACTTCAGAGATACCTGTGCTTGCCTTAGCAAAGGTGAGGTTGTGACTGCATGACCTGAGGAAAGGGAAAGCCAGGAGGTCTTGGGCACAGGACCCACATGGAGAAGTTAAAAATGTGAAAAAGTTATAGGGTGAAAATTACAGGGAGCCACACTAAGCCCTTCAGCTAAGTTAAAGGCAAAGAGGAAGTCAGAACACGGGGACAGACTGTGGAGTCACAGACACCAGCTGAAACAAGGCAAAAAACCACTTTGAACATTAGGAAATGTCTTCCATTAGTAAGAATAGGAGAGCACCCTTTGAGGCTTCCTGTATTCATCAGCTAAAATCAGCATAATAATTTCTTCCCATTCTGCCCCCCAAACATTCTCTACCACCTGTGGTGTCTCCACAAACACATCCTTCTGCAGAAAAAAAAAAACCCAAACAACTGTTCTGAAGGTCAAAGTAGTTAGAGAAGTGTAAAACCTTGCACATGTTGGGGAAGTAGCTGCCATGCTCCCATTCACCACCCATTTCTGGTCCATGACAATCACAGTGCAAAGGGGGCAAATGAACCTGGCCGCAGAGTTTCTGCAGCTTCCTTTCAGGATTCCTAAGGAAGGCTCATGCTTGGTCACACAGGGGTCACACAAAGAGCCATGTTTTCCATTTCTGCCTGTTCATGTGTGTGAGGACATAGGGGAGTTTATTCTCTTTGTTTGTGGGTTTCACTGGTATTTCCACCAGAAAGGACAATGCTTTGGAGGCTGGGTATGTTCCTGAAGAACTGGGGGTGATTCCAGAGTGCAGTTACATTATTAGCCCAAATAAAGCATGACATGTCCCACTACAGCACATCTAGAAGGAATTTTTACATCATTTTTAAGACTCCAGAGTCACTTCAGCCCAGTGCAGGCAGCCAGTCGCTCTGGCATACTAGCTTCTCAGAAGAACAAAGACTAGTTAAAAGAATGAAGTGTTTAAATCCTCATTTTTTTTTAAGAAGTGACTTCCCTTTGTCTTGCTTCGCTGCTTTTCAGTGAGCTGAACAGATTAAGTTACTGCACCATGAGCAATAGCTGAGTTATGATCACGAACATGCCTTTCTTTGGTGAACTTGTCGAGAAAATGAATTCCATTTCTCCACATACCTGAGAAGCAAAAGCACTTGTGGAGAGGAATCTCTCCCACAGGGAACCCTTGTGTACTTTGCAGTAGTATTTTATTAAGAGCTGGAGAGTTCAAGGGTCTCACAAATGTAAGTTTTCAATTAGCTTTCCATCGTGTCCCAAACAGTCTCTAAATACTCAACTAAACTTTAATCCAATCACTTGATTTGACTCCAGGCATGATTTATCTTTTAATCATCATCTGCTCAATGAGGGGGGAAAAGAAAGCAAACTTGTTCTTGGCCCATCATGACTCATACATGATTTTACTGCCATCACAGTTGTGTTTTCCTTTTGGCTGATGTCTTGGCAATTGCAAGCACTGGCTTTGGCTTTCTGTTTAGGTATGATCTTTCCTGCTCATTTCCCCACCTCCCAAAATGCTGAACAGCACTGGATGTTTGTCCTTTATACTTTTTCCCACCGAGGCATGTGATTTTTTTTCTTTGATTTTTTTTTTTTTTTGCCATCTCTTGAGGTTGTATTAATCAGAAGTGTCTGCAATTTGACCTACACTCAAAACCACAAATCATGCCTTAAAAAGGGGGCTCACTCTTTTAAACAAACAGCATTTTCCTGGAAGGATGTATCACACAGAGAGCTCTACACCAAGACAAAGCAGTCAGGACCTTCTGGGTGCTTACCAAGAGCTCAGCTCTGGAGCTGGAGAAAGCCTGGTGAGATTTAATCCTTCCTCCACATGCTGGTGGTGCCTCAGTTTCTCCATCTGGGAATGAGATTTTCAATGCATAAAATATTATTCGCCATTCCAGGGGTTCTCCATAAGATCAGGATGTCCCACGAGCCAGTGACACCAGTTCATGACCCACCCACCAGCAATACCCCAGCCACGTTCAGTGCACCTCTCCAGCAAAAACAAGGAATGAAATGGAGTCAAGCTTTGCCCAGGAATGCCGTGAGCTGCTGAGCCTTTGAGGTCTGGAAGTGTTGCACAATATCTCCCCATGCTCTGTTATTCCTGTCAGTGGCTTGTGGAACTCGCAGCTCCCCTTTTCAAAAGCTGCTCTCAACACAACTCACCCAGATCTCCCAAGAGCAATGGGTTTCTCCAGAGATTTCCCATATAAGCCTTACTCACTACCTCTAGAAATCTCAAATTCCTTGAAGACTGACTCACATGTCAGTGCCAGACTAATAGTTTTTGATAGTTCTCTCCGAGTGCCAAGTTTTGAAGCAGAAGATTGCATTAAAAGCCTAGATTTCTTTTTTCTTTTTATTTTTTTCTTTTTTCTCCCCTTTTTTTGGTGGGAAAATCAGAATGCATAACCCTAAAGACAAGCAGCCTTCCCCAAATGCACTCAGATGGAAATGAGAGGAAGCTTTTTCAAACAACGTCACCTAATTGACCAGTTCTGCCCGGCATTAAAAGATATTTGTCCCTGAATTTCACAGGAGCAGCCATACTGTGCCTGTCCAGGAATTCCACACTCTCCCAGCACTGGATGCTCATGGAAAGAGCACAAAAATCTGCCGATAATTTCCCTGGCATACTCCTTCAGCCTCCACCAAACAATTTAGGGATTTTCTGGAGCTGTGGCTACTTCATGCTGTGAATGCAACTATTGGTCATGGAGAGGTGAGGTTGGCCTCTTTTCCCAGGGAAATATCAATAGGACAAGGAAAAATGCCCTCAAGTTATGGCAGGGGAGGTTCAGGTTGAATAGGAGGAAAAAATTCTTCACTGAAAGAGTGGCCAGGCATTGGAACAGGCTGCCCAGGAAAGTGGTGGAGTCATCACCCATGGAAGTGTTCAGAAAACAGAGAAACTTGTCACTTTGTGACATGGTTTAGTGGACATGGGGTGTTCAGTCAAAGGTTGGACTTGATTATCTTGGAGGGCTTTTCCAACCTTTAGGATTCCCTGACCCTCTTTTAAATGTCAGTGTTTTTTCAGCGTGGGTTGAGGATGCAGCATGAATAACACCAGGCAGCAAAGGAAACATGCACAGGGATGGAGAAAGAATCAGGCATTTGAGAGATTCCTATGCCCAAAACCTGAGTAAATAAACTTACTTGGGGTCTTTTTGAATAAAGATAGGAAAAAAGTGCCTGCCCACATCTCCAGGTCCTTTGGTGGTTGTCCCCAAGACACTGGTTTCCCCCTCATGGCTGTGACACTTGTCTGTCAGAGAGCACTGCCTCCTCTTTGATCCAGCAGTGACCTGCCAGCTGGAAAAAGGAGGAAACACTGAAAAATAGAGTGGGATCATCATCCCTGAGCCTCCCATGATGTGGGTCATCCCCAACTTCCCAGGAAGGACATGCTAGCATGGAGTTCAACTCCAGAGTGGTGTCCTCACAAAGTATCCACAATAAGCAGCCCATCCAAGTGGTTCCAAAATTGCTTTAAGACTTAATCTTTACATTTTCCATAGGTTACAGCAGGAGCCTCCAGCTGCCCCCATCTGCTCCCTTCTTTGTCCAGATTTGGGATGGGATTTTCTCTTCCACTCTAGTTTGTTGTCATGGCTGGCATCCAACCTCGTTCCCAGATTTCTGATTTTTTTTTTTGCCTCTTAATTTTGAAAATACCTCTCTGCAACACAGGGAAAAAAAAAAAGTCCCAAAGCAACCCAACCCTCCCCTCTGTGCCCAGCTCAGCATCACCATAACCTGGCGTGACAGCCCTCCATGAGAAACAGATCTGGGGTGTGCTCCCTCATGCCACCGCGTCCGCAGAGCCAACCCAGGCCCTGAATCGCGTCCAAGGCACATCCAAGGTGGCTGGAAAAAGCCAGGAAGAGCCACCTTCCAGATGGAGAGCGGGGCTGAGGCCTCTCACGCAGGCGGGGAGCTTTCCCCGCGCCCTTGTTCCCGGCTTTTAGTGGGAACATGTGCCGGCTTCCCATAAAGCAGCAACAGCTGCCAGTCAAGCAGGCATCACTCCGTAAAGCCGCCCGGGGGACTGTGTCTGCAGGGCCGGGGTCTCCAGGCAGGTTTACGAGGTGCCACCTGCGGGATTTACAATTCCCAGGGGCGGCTGTGCAGGTGCAGCCAGCAGGGAAAGGGGGAGCTGGGGAATGGGTCCCGGCCCAGCCACAGCCTGGGCTCCAGGCTCTGCTCTCTGGGTGTGCAGCGGGAGACTCAGGCTCCAAAATCCCACAAAAGTGGCACGTTAATGGGAATGAGCACAAGAATTCTGGCAGGGCTGCAAGCTGGGGATGCAGAAGCACTGTCTCTTCTCTGTCTCATCCTTTTGGCTGTTCCCAGCTGTGTCTTCTCCTTATGGAAAGCAGGAAGACTAAGGAAAAAAGCCCTGGAACAGGTATGGGAGACAGTCGGCTGGGATTTTTTTCTCTGTAATTTTTTTTTTTTTTCCCAGTAAGTAATGATGACAAAACCCACAGATATTCAGGATTTCTTGTACCTAAAGAGAGGGCTCCAGGGATGGGTAACCCACCTCAATAAAAACTGTACAAGAAAAACACATTTTCTACAGGGGCAACCAAAACCTTCTGGGGGCAAAGTACCTAAAGTCACCACTCAGACATATCCAAATAGAACATCTAAGAACAGCATTAGATGTCATATGAATGACAAACTTTCTTCTCCCTAGAGATATTTCTCACTGGATATGGACACAGGGTAATTAATGGGAGTCACCTGAAATTCCAGCATTATGTTAACTTGCTGGGGATATGTTTCAGATGGTTGCAGCATTATAGAATCATGGAATGCTTTGGGTTGGAAAGGATCTGAAACCTCATTCCACCCCCATGCCTTGGGCAGGGACACCTTGCACTGCCCCAGGCTGCTCCAAACCCCATCCAGCCCAGCCTTGGACACTTCCAGAGATCCAGGGGCAGCCACAGCTTCTCTGGGCAAGCAGCTTTCCCAAGGCCATTCCACAAGGAACACCACTTTCCTTCAGGAGCTTCATGAGCAATTCCACGCCCCTTGAGATCAAAGCACAGGCTGGCATCTCCCAAAAATGACCATTCCCTCACACAAGCAGTCCTAGAGCAGTGACTTGGATAAGGAATCACTTGGCAGCAGGAGCCCAGAGGTCATCCCCTGACTCGTAAAAGGCTCTGGGAGAAAGGGGAAACCACCAGTGAGTGTTTTTATGAGAGAAAATACCTTCCTTCTCCTGGAGACTGGGATTAATTTTCTGTAACTCTGCAGAAAGGTTAAAGGGACTGTGTTCACTTTTAAACACCAAAGGCATTTAAAGCAGAGACTACCTTGACTCATTTATACTAAATTTGAAATAAATCAAAGTTATATTAACAACCACTCACCAGTGTCTTCCTCCACAATCTCTGACATCTGAGGTTTCTACCCAGTGAATAATAAAGGTCCTGTTATAATAAAGGTCCTGTTACCTTCTTCCCTTAAATCAACATCCTGCAAAACTTCACTTCACAATTACTGGAGCATCCCAGGAATAGCCATTAGCCCTTTGAAATCCTCTTGCCCTGGAAATCCTTGCTCTGCTTCTCATTATGTCCTCACATTCACAATTGTTTCAGGTTAAAAAGCAGCACATTCCATTGCTAAATGATAATACTTGCACTTTTCTTGCCCCCAGCTCTTCTCAAACCATGTGCCCAGTGATTCAGGTGTCCCAGGCCTGGCTGGTGGTTCCAGAGGATCTCCAGGAGCTTGGTGCCCACTCCAGGGAGCTCCACCAGCCAGTCCCTGGAGATCCCTCTGCAGCTGCATTTTGGCAGCACCTTCATTCACATGTGTGGAGGGAGCTGCACCACCATGAGCTGCACAGTCCCACCTGGATAAAGCCTTCCCCAGGATTCTTTTGGCATCTTTCATCTGCTCTTCCCTGCTCATCTGGGCCCCAGTTCCCAGCTCTGAGGATGAGCTGCACAGTGTAATGTTGGATTAGCAGCTATGACATGATGGACTTGTGCTTTGGAGTCATCTCACTTGAAAGTGAAGCATCTGGTCCTTTCTCCATCTGTTCTTTGTCCAGGCCAAGGGCTGACTCCCTTTATTAAGCAATTAAAGATGATGGAAATGTATTCAAGCTGAATTCCCAGGGGAAAAAAATAAAATAAAGCAGAAAAATATTAATAATAATTATCAGTTTTATCATTGGGAAGGTTCCCCAAGCTGAGTCTGAAATAAGGCAAACGGGACAAGAAAGGGAGAGAAAAATCTACTTCCAAAATAACCTCTGGTGACCCATTTAGCTTCGAGATCCAGGTACAGGATAACAGCTTCCAGCTTCTAAGGCACTGGAAAGGAAAAAAACCTGCAGTGGAAATATTCCCTGAAAGCAGGTTTGTACCCCAAAATCCATGAAATCACAGAGTTTGCTGTGGGTGGATTTGTGTAGATGGCAGAGGAAGGGGGACAAGGGTGAGGAGGGCATTCCCAGCATGAATAGAAAAGTTTTTAAAGGCAGATGTGGATATCCAGACTTGGAAAATCCAAACCCAAACAATGGTGTCCCCATTGCCTATCACAGACATAAATGCAGGGCAGAGTTCCTGACTCAAGAACTTGCTTTCATCAGACCTTATTGATTAAAAATTACCAACAATCAAATGTTATTTCTGGATCCCACTGGAGCTGAAGACTTTGGGAGAAAACAGCAGTTGAGCAGCTCTTGAAATTATAACAACACATCATAAGCAACAGCACCCCTGCTCAGGGTAGTACCCCTGCTCCCTCAGTCCCTTTGGGACACTCCTTAACCAACAACTTCCAGACAGGTGAAAAATCAGCCCAATTATTTGCACATTCCCTCCCTCTCTGATGAGCAGAGCTGCAGAGACCCTGGGGCTTTAGCAGGTCTGGAGTTCTGGTGAGGGCTGCTCACGTGAGGGATGGGAACCTCGTCTTCTCTCCTGAGACCCAACCTCTTTCATAGCTGCCTTTCCAAGGGGAAACCTTTTCTTATTTTCTCTTTCTTCCCCACCCCTTCCCCTTCCTGCTTTGTCCAGAGTCTCTCCAAGAGAGCCAAATTCCCCCTGAACATGCTAAAAGGAAGCTTGCTGGAACATCTGCTCTGCATCTGTGGAGCCAGACACATCCCCAGGCAACACTGTTAGCAGTGATGGATCTGGGAGGGAACGTGGAGTGCTGGAGAAGCATCTGCTCAGAGAGGGGAACCCAGCACATGAAACTCACCGAGTTATCTGCTGAGCCCTCTGCTCTCTGCCTGTGGTTCCCAGTGGACAACTGCCTCCTCCAGAGCATTTTCCAGGAGCTGTTCTCTTCCCAGTTTGGTATTTTCAAACGTCTTCTGCTTGTGCCAGATGAGCACCACCAAGTGCTCAGCTCCACAGCGACTGGGGAGCTGGAGAAGTGTCTGGAAGAGAACCTGGAGCGAGTGGTTTCTTTTGGGAGCATTGCTTGGCCAGGACATTGGGAAATACAGCTGGGGTCATGACTGGACTTGAGGAACTTAAAGGTCTTTTCCAGCCTTAATGATCCCGTGACTTCAAAGAAACCATTGCAGGGTGAACTCCACATTGATCACTCCGAGTTCAAGCCTCAGCTCTGCCACCTCTGACTGTGGCCATTCCTGCGTCCATCCCTTCCTTCCCTGTTCCTTGTTGGGATTCAGAGTCTGTCACCGTGAACTTTCACTACACCAAAATTTTGTTCTTTGGCACGTTGGCGTCAGAACAAAATATTTTCTTTGTACAAAACTAGCACAAAATTCACGCCCTGAGCTGACCAGAAGAAGAAAGACAAACTCGAATTATTTAACAGCCATTTGTCCTCTATTGTCCAACCTTAGCGATTCTGGAATTGTTGCACTTGGCATTTTCCTTTCTTACGCAGATTTACAGTTAATGGATTTCCTGTTTAATTTGCACAACAAGGAGAACAAAGGCAGCCCTAGTGTTTCCTAAACTGTCACCTTCTCACAACTACTCTGCAAGAACCTTTCCCGCAGCCTGTTTTCTGCTGCCTTAAGCTTCCTGGGACAGGTAGAAGTGCCACAGGGGAAAATGCCAGGTTGCTAAGAACAGACCTTAACAGCCTGTGCCTTATCCTAGAGTCCATCCCTCTTTTCCCAGGGCAAAACGGCCAGGACTGCACCCTAAGACACTGTTAGATGGTGAACCTGAGAATCCTTCGGGATCCATGGAAAATGCAGGTCGTTTTCTGCTCTCTGGCTCTGCACCTAAAGCTGTTGGGCTCTGCCCCGTCAGGAATCTGCCTGTGGCTCACACACTTCGCAGGTGTCTCTTGAGACTCCACCACACAGCAGCAGGACGGGAGTCTGTGCACAAAGTCAAGCACGTGATTAAGTACCTTTATAAAAGTTCTTTATGACATGTTTCAGGAAAAGCATTTAGGCTTGCTCTAACTTTAAACATGACTCCTTTCCATCCACTCAAGTCCTTAAAAATACGACTTAAACTATTTCTGAATCAATTTAGACATTGGCATAAGCGTTGTGGAAATAAAAGAGAATGAAGCACACACTTATATTATGTACCAGCCCCAAAGCTCTGGCGGTGCTTAACACCTTCCACCCCATCCCTGCGTTGCTGCTCCCCCAGTTTCCAGCCCTTCCAGAGGTGTGGTCAACCTGCTCCACCACTGCAGGACTGCACCCAGTGTGGTTTTATGGCTCTGGTGTGAGACAGAGCATTAAATGTCCACAGAGGAAATGTGTGATTTGAGTGTAAATGGGAAATGCAGCAACCAAAGGAGGTGGTGTTGGCTCCCTTAATGAGGTACCACTGTGCCCCAATTTTGCACAGCAGTGCATCCCACACCTTCCCTCTCCAGAGGAGCAGAAGATGCCACTGGCTTGTGCTGTCAAACACAGGACCATGTGTTTGTGACAGCAATATAATAGCATTTTGTTTGTCCTATTAACACTTAACCAAAAAGATAAAGGACTATTCTGTTCCTTCCTCCAACCACTCCCCACCAAACAAAATCCCTCTGTGAACCTCCTCTAAAATGCAGGTGGAGAGACTGGACTTGTGGAAGGGCTCAATCACTGCTTCAGTGGATTTTCCAGGAGAAAGTCAATAGAAATCTCATTCTGTCTTGGATTAATTCGTATTGTTTTGTAGTGGACAGCTAGAAAAAAGGGAAGCACGTGTACTAATTAGTTTTGAGAGGAGAAGAGGAGCCATGAAGTATTTCCTGCTGAGAAGACATGAAGTATTTAAATCCTGAGTCCCACTTGGATTTGCAACTGTGGAAAATTTTTCCACAATCTTCCCCAAGGACACAACCAAAACTCCTGGCCCACATTTGTTGGGGTGGGGGGCTGTTAATGAAATCAGAACCCTGTTTTCTCGATAAAGCAGTTTAACCTGAAGCTGTGAGTATTCCTTGAGCTCGGTGGGCCAGGGCATGGAGGAACTTTGCTACAACTTCGAGCAAGGAGACCCCACCCCGGAACTCCTCCTCTGGGAGCCGGCAGATCCCGACAAACAGCTGGAGAACTTCCTCCTGGAGTGCCTGGCAGAGCCAGGGCCAGGGGGTGCTGAGCTGGAAAAGAGCCCCATCCTGCCGGAGCCTCCTGGGCGGCCCCGGCAGCGCCGTGCCGCCAACCTGCGGGAGCGGCGGAGGATGCTCAGCATCAACTCGGCCTTCGAGGCGCTGCGCGGCCGCGTGCCCACCTTCCCCTACGAGAGACGCCTCTCCAAGATCGACACCCTGCGCTTGGCCATCGCCTACATCGCCCTGCTCGGGGACATCCTCCTGTCTGGCTGTGACCCCAAAGCCTACGTGGAGCAGTGCCTGAGAAGCGGCTTCCAAAGCCCCCAGCAGGCCGCCTGGGATACGAGCGGTGAGCCAGGGATGGGCGGTGTTTGGAGGGGAGCAGAGGAATCCTTGGGATTGCCATTGGGGTGGGTCGGTTTTGGGTGGCCACTTGTCACGCCCAAACATCTCTGAAACAGCACAGGAATGGACCTTCAAAAAGATGAAATCTAAATCAAGTCACAGCAGAAAATCGTAATTCACCCTCTTCTCCAACTCTCTTTTAAGGAGGATGTTT
Source organism: Trochalopteron elliotii (assembly GCA_024734555.1). Lineage (NCBI taxonomy): Eukaryota > Metazoa > Chordata > Aves > Passeriformes > Leiothrichidae > Trochalopteron > Trochalopteron elliotii. The sequence continues at coordinate 197,513 of JANPWX010000612.1, forward strand.
TTCTTTAAAAAATTGGATAAACAGCCCTCCCCTCCCACCCCATCCCCATCTCCGCCCCAAAGCAACTTGCTAAGGGAATGGTTCCCTTTAAAAAGAGGAAAGATTTTTTTATTCTCAGAATATATTTTCAGACTTTTGAAAAATTCCGTGTGAAATTATTCTTTTCTGATGGAGGCCTCAGAGATTTTCTATGTTCTTGTTAGAAGTTTTCTTTAGCTTGCACTTGGCTGAGAAAAACACCTGAGTTTGGACACAAACAGCATTTAATTTCTCAAAATACAGATGTTCCAGGAACCCAGAGTTTCTCAGAGGTTACAGTTCAACATATGAACCAGGATACACAAGACAAAGAGTTCAAATTTCAAGCTAGTTTCAAAATATGGGGAAGTAAATGTCTATTTGCAATTTATAATCTTATATAATTATTTCTATTTTAAAGTGAAGGGCTGTTATTCAGTTTTCTCTTTGGTTTGTACTTAATCCCTGATTTAGCTGGAATGAAATTAGGCCTTTCTTCCTCCAGAATATATTTTTCATCAGGCCACTGTGTGGTGAAGATGGGAAATTGCCCAAACTGCCAAACACAGGGCCTCAATCTCAAAGGCAACAGGTTTTGTGCTGCTTAGAGCAGGGAGGAGCAGAGGGGGGTTTCAGTAGTTCTTGGTACTTTGCATTTTAAGTTAATTAATCCCCTTTCCAAGTCCATATGTTCCTTTGGATGTATGTTTACATGTACATATTCCTTTGGATACTGGAAAGGGGCCTTCAAAATGAGCCTTCAAGAAGTACAGCACAAGTAAGGAAAGAGAAAAGTCAGTGAATAGAAATATTCCTCTTCCATATTACAGGGAAATGCCAAAGGGACAGAGCCTGCAGAGGAAAAGCAATCAGTTTATTTGAAAGGAAAAGTTAATGGAGTTTTTTCTCCTTTCCTATTAATTTCCATGATCTGAGTGACTGGGGAAATGACTCCTGATATACCACTGATTATACCTCCCTCGACTACAGAAAAAAAATTATATTTTAATTGCCAGCTTCCCCCGCCTTTAACAGATTTTAAACAACACCAGTACTTCTCACTGGGATCCCCCTTTTGCCACATTTCCTGTCCTGAAGAGCTCCACTTGGAAATATCCAATTGAACGAGGCTCCTCTTCTGGAGAGGCTGGATAGTTGACTTGTTAAAGCTCAATTTGAATGTTGAAATGACCGTGTTTTCCTCTCTCCCTTGTGCAGATCTGACAGCCCGCCTGTCCTGGGTAAAGTGGGATTAAGGAAAAGCTTTAAAGGCAGCAAAACCTGAGGCCTGGAGTGCTGGGTACCAGCTGCTCAATTCCCAGCACTGCAAGTGAGAACCCCGCGCTGACAACCTCACTCATTGTCCCAGAGCACTTCCCCACCACATTTCCAACACCCAGCCCCTTCCTCTGTTGATTCATCGCTCTCTAGGGCCTTGTGCTTCTCTTTCTCACTCCTGATAGACCTGCACTTGCTTAAAACCAGCAAAACATTAAAAACCAGTGCCAGCACAACCACAGCCCCAACATTTTCTCTTCCACTGGATGAGGATTATGTCCAAATCCCATTTCCAGCACGTGAGAAACAAATCATAAGAAAAAAACCTAAGGAACACCTGTGAAAATCTAGTGCTTGGCTTAAGATATCCAGGGTGATGGTTGTGAAAGTCGCCAGTGATTCAGAGACCATGAAAGTCCAGGAGGTGAGACATCAGTCTGTAGATATCCAAAATTTCTCATGTCTTCACAGAATCCCAGAAAGATTTGGGTGGAAGGGACCCTAAACCCCATCTCATTCTTACTCCCTGCCACAGGCAAGAACACCATCCACTATCCCAGGTGGCTCCAAGCCCCAGTGTCCAACCTGGCCTTGGACACTTCCAGGGATCCAGGCGCAGCCACAGCTTCTCTGGGCACCCTGTGCCAGGGCCTCCCCACCCTCAAACGAAAACCATTCCTCCTTAATGTTTTTACCATGGCCTTTTGTAGCAGGAAAGAAAATAAAATGCATTTATTATTTATCATTCTCATTAGTTCATCTCACAGCTCCCATCTCTACGAAGAAAAAGCACATAAGGAACTGAGTTTTTGATCTGGTTGATGGTTTTGGGGGAGGTGAAGAGGGGCCTTAGAGTGTGATGAACCTTTTTAGTTTTTCAAAAGGGGAATTTCATCTTGGGTGCAACAATGTATTTCAGTTGATTTAGAATAAAACATACAATCTCAAATTTTGACTCTTTGCTTTCTCACCCACTTAAGACAATTGGATGAATTTTTACAGGAAACTGCACCTGAAAAGGTGAAAATCTTTAAAAAAACCCACCAGAAAATGCATTTTTCTACTTTTACCTACTGCTCTTCTCTGGAAATGCTGGTCCTCCACATCATCAAATTGTCACAGCACCCCTGCGGCAGCTGTCACACTGTCACCTTCCTGGTGAGATGAGGGCTCAGTGGGACCAAAGCCAGGTCTGAGAGCTCCACACCCATCTCAGTGGCCCAAACAGTTCCCAAATAATCCCAGTAGGGATTTCCATGGGTTTTCATCAAGATCTTTATTTCTCCAAGGTCCCACTGATGGCAACAGGGATTTGGGATTCTTCCCTCCAAGCTGACTTCAGCCGGAGCCCTCAGGTCACATCCCACAGTCATCATGGTACAAAAACACTTCTCCAGGATGGTCATGGCTGCTGGGGGAATCATCTCCAATCAGGACTAAAAAGTCCTTCACCTCCAGCTAATTTTGGGCATCCAGAATCCCTGCCTCCAGATATCCCTCATATCAAAGATTTGGATGTCTGCCTTGCTTTTCTCTACCCTGCAGCAGAGCTTTGTGCTGGGTACAGGACAATAATGCCACATCCTGAAACAAATATTTGCTGCAGGCACCTGGTTAGAAGCAGAAATCTTTCTTTGCCTTTTGCTCCAGCCTAGAAATCCTGGATAAGTGCTTTGGAAGCAAGCTGGATGTGTGCAGTAGCAGCAGGAAAGCACACCCACAGAAAGGTGATTTTGGGGGATCTTTCAGGTTCAGGCACTGCTTGTTTGGAGGGACAGCACACCTGGAGAAGCCATTGGTATCAAAAGCATCATAATGACAGAGCAGAAAGAATTGTCCTGGGTCAGAGCTTTTCCTCCACGTCGTGCCTCCAGCTGAGGAAGGAAGAAGTCCTCCAGCTGAAGTCCTCCTGAGATGCAAATACTCATCACTGGTCCTCCATACTCAGACATCAATGCCAGGACAGGCAGAAATATCTGCTGAGCTTCCCACATCCCAGCACCACAATTCCTACAGGATTTGCCAGCTGGGCTGGGGTCTGAAGGCTGGCAAGCTCTGCCTGCTGTGGGGTCACTCCCACCTGTCCCTGCTGGTGTCAAGGAATCATCACACAATTGTGATGATCACACAGAGCAGGGCTTTGAGGAACAAGCCGTTGGAATTCTATGGTGACTCTGAGCTTGGAAAAACCGCAGCAAATAAACCCTCCAGCAGGATATGTAAGGACTGGGGCTTGGGTTGGAGTCAAAACCAGAAATAAAATGTTCCTTTTGGGAGCTGAAACCCTAACCTTGGGCTCTTGAATCAATGAGTAGGAGTCAATACATTTATTGCCACTGATGAAGATGTTTCTCCTCACACACACCCTGACTGACACTGGTGTCATTCCATCATCTTCAGCAAAGCCACATTTGATTTATGCTGATGGAGGGAACAGTCCACCTCCTCTGCCTGCCCTTCCCTGGGCTACCTGGAGTCTGGCAGGCTCTTCCAGCTGATGCTCCATCCAAAATTACTAAAGCAAAAGTCACTTTTTAGGTGATGTGTTGTTAAATCATTTGGATGCAACTGGCTGCTGAAATGATGAACGTGTCACAGAATCAGGTCAGTCTCTGATGGTCCCATTAACTTCATGCAAATAAAAGCAAATCAAAAGGGCATCAGCTCTCTCTGGCTGAGGGAAGCCAAGCTGGTGCTATGGCTCCCTTCCTGATAAACTGAGCAAAAGCAAATTGGCTCTTCAGGGATTTTTTTCCAGGAAAGCCATTTCTGAGTAGCTCCAGGGCAGGACACACATTTGTTCTTGAACAATCCTGCCCTTTTCTGATTGCACTTCAGCTCCTGGATGTGGACTACAGGGCAGAAACATGAGGGGGAAGTGATTTCTGTGCAGGACATTTATGCTCAGTGCCAATCCAGGGGAACTGCTGAGTGTGGATTTTGTGGATTTTGTGTGCTCCATGCCCACCCATCCTCTCTCCTCCCAGTTCTGGCTCATTGCTTGGCTCACAGCTTTCCTGCCAACAGGCCTGAATGGTGGCACAGTGAGATTCTCTGACAGGGAACTGATAGTTACCCTCATTTTTCTGTTCCTTCATCTCACGTCCTGAACCCTGACATTTTATTCCAGGAATAAATTACACAAATCCTATGGTGCACACACACAACCTGATTGTACAGCAGCCCATACACCCTTGCACAGATCAAGACTCTAAGATGACTTTATGAAGACCTATCCAAGGCTCCTCAGTCTATCGGCACATTCCCAGACAGGGAATCCCAATGACCAACCTGCTTTGAGGGTCAGGCTCCACCTTCCTGGTCTTCCTCAGCCCTGCTTCCACTGCAGCACAGCACAGGTGAGCTCTGCTTTCCCTCCTCATCTCACAAAGCAGCAGGATCCTCTCACCAGCAATTCCACAGCCAAACCTCCCATGGAAAAGTGCCAGGAGGTGCTGAGGAGTGGTACCCTTTTCTTCCATCCCCTGAGGAGCAGCTGAGGGGCCCAAGAGCAGCAGGAGAATTGCTCATTCCAAACACAGCCCTGCTTCCAGCCCACCGCTCTCCTTGCCAAGAAAAGTGAGAATTATTTGTTACACCTTCCTTCTTCCAAAAGTAAACTGCTGACTCTTTCTGGAACAATACTCTGTGGTTCTCCATCAACCTGGAAACCTTGGAACAAAAGGAATCACATCCCCACTGTGAGCTGTTCTTTTGAGAAGGTGATGAGAGTTTCAGGGACAATTTGAGGGTGAAAGACAATTTGGTTTTCTAATTTATTTTTTTTTTTGGCCACAGACCCACAACAACAAGTTTTCATTTCTGAGCCACCTGGGATACTGGAAGGTGTCCCTGCATGTGGCAGGGGGTTTGGGTTGGAAGGGAACCTAAAGCTCATCCCATTCCGCCCATGCCAGAGGGGAACACCTTCCACTGTCCCAGGTTGCTCCAAACCCTGTCCAACCTGGGTTTGGACACTTCCAGGGATCCAAGGGCAGCCACAGCTTCTCTGGACACCCTGTGCCAGGGCCTCACCACCCTCACAAGAAAGGGATGGAATGGGAACACTCGGGAAAATTGCAACTAATGAAGAAGCTCCCAGATGTCCTTTCCTTCATTTCCTTCCTGTTGCAGAGAAGAAAGAAGTTTCTCTGTACCTCTCATGCCCAAAATCCCTCGCCTGGAGAGTGCTACTACTATGGTGTGCCCTCGGGTGGGGTGGCAGGGACTTCACCACAACCTTCATTCACCTTCAAACCCAGTGATGGCCATTTGGGGCTGCATTCCTGGGCTGTGGCCATGCTCCCCATATGGGATATAACGCAGGAAGCTTGCCCAGGGAATCAGCAGGAGGAACTCACAGCAGCTTGAGGGTTGCTGTTCTGTGGCACCTCAGGATCTGTGGCAGAAGATGTTTGCTCCTGGGTCAGACACTGTGAGGGAAGCAATGAACCTGCTCCCTGAGTGGATCTGGCCATCCCTATGGTCGAAGCTCCCCCCTGGAGCAGGACAGTCCCTTTGTACAGGTGACAAAATAGGCAAACAGGCACTGGGCTGGTTTTCCACAACTGTTTCAGCATCCTAAATGCCTTGTGGGAGACCTCTTGCAACAACCCAGCTCTGCTTTCCCAGCTGCACCCCTCAATAAACCCACGTGTAGGCACCCAGGATGTTGCTGTGGGGGTCAGCAGCAAGCCCTGACCTTGGGAAGAGCCTTCCAAGCCACATCAGCCCCTTTTGTGGGAAAAAAAAAGTGTAACTTCCACCACGATGGCTAATTTTAGATTACTCCCACCCAGTCTGTTTGCTGAAGCCCGAGTGCATCTGAACAGGGAAACTCCAGCGCCAAAGAGATTCCAATCTCAAAAAGAATTCCTTGCCAGGAGAGGGAGAGAGGGGGACGGGAATAAAAGCAGATAATGTTTTGGATTCACTATCCAAGCCTGTGTTTGAGCTGAGGGGAATCCAGCTGCAGGCAGTGCCCTCTCGTGGTCCAGGATTAAAACCTCGCCTTTCCAAAAGCAGAGGATGCTGAGTCCTGCCAGCATCCCTGCTCCAGCTCAGCCCCGGCAAAGCAGATCATCACCGCAGGGAACAGAGTGAACAGAAACATCTGCTGCAAAAACGGCATATAAAGGCTATGCACAGTTATCTATCCCTGCACTTAGATCATGTTTTATGCCTCTTCACCCCAAATCCTTGTGGTTTATCCTTCTGAAGCCATTTTTATGCATATTTCCATGTCCTGTTTACACACCTTGCATAGAGAAAGAGCCTGAAATATAATTAACCCTTACAATGCCCCCCTCTGCAGTGTCTGAATGCTCTGAAATATCAGGGAAGTACTTCCCTGAGGGAGCCAAGATGCCATGAGCTGGCACAAAAGGCTTCCAGGCAGAGTATCCACTGATCCTGAACACCCTCAGGAAGCAGCACAGTACTCCCTCTGCTCTCATCTTGGAAGCGCTTGCGCTGTGATGCCTCTTTCTCTGATCCCAGTCCTGGGGATGGCTAAGCCATCTCCTCCAAAAGCCCTTTCCAAAAATAATCCGTCTGAGGGAGACACCGAGCATGGAAAATTTTAGCCCAGGCAGTTCCCGTCAGACACTGCTGTGCACAGATGGGAAGGGGGATCCCAGGTTTTAGCTGCTCAGGGTGTGCTCACGTCCATGTCCCTGTCTCCTGGAAATGTGGCATAGGAAAAGAGGGAATAGTAAAACCTCCTGTATGGAGATCAGGAATTGTTATCAGTCACAAAGTGACATGGGCCTGGTGGGCCTTTCCCTGCAGCCTCTCCGGTGCCTGGCAGGTTTCCCTCTCTCTGCCCTTCCAGCAACAAGTCCTGCTGACAGACGAGGCTTATCAAAACCCCATTTCCCAGCTGATGGATCCAGCTGGGAATCCCAGAGAGGACATTTTGCTGAGTGCCCACAGAAGGGAGTGTGTTCCCGATCCCCTGCTGGAGTGCGCGGGAGAGGTTTCCCCAGCCCGTGGTGCTGCGGCTCTCTGGGGGACAATAAACTTATATGAACTGGAACAGACATTATTGGAGGTTACAGCACCGGGCCCAGCCAGGGAGTTAATCCCAGACCTGCTTTTCAACAAGCATCCAACTCTTCTGTTGTTCAGGTACTTGGAATTTGGGCCCACGGCTTTTGGCTCGCAGACCCTCTGTGGCAAGCGCCTCTCTCCTGGTGCTGTTTGAAACATCACAGACACTTCTGGTACTCCATTTTTCCCCTTCATTCCATAATTTCCCCCTCCCAAGGAGGTGCACACCAACCCACCCCAAGTCACCACCGTAATCAAGCATTTTGGGTGAGGCAGAAAGACAAGGCAGAATTTCCCAGCTGGAAGAAGCCCTAGCACTGATTTCTGCACATCCAACAGGCAAATTTGCAGCATTTAATCCCATTTTATCAGCCCAGGGAAGCGACTAAGCACAGGTTTGAATATAAGCCTGCCTTATACTTAAATTAGGCAGAGCTGACATGAGGGTGCAATTAGCACAGAGGATAAACTCCCGTGTTGGGATGGATCAACACCTTACAGAGACCTTATCAGTTTTCCTTTCTGCTGTTGGAATACGTGCTGCACTCCACTCCACTCCTAAATCCATTTTTCCAGGAAAGTAATTCCATATTATCAGTATATTTCTGACAGACACTATCCAACTCTCCCTCTGACACCCTGGGGTAGGATTTCTGCCGCATTGTGACAGGAATTTCAGGCTCAGAAACATTACACTGCCCCAGCAGAGTGATGGATCTGCTTCCAGGGGGTGAAAAATTCCCGAGCCAAACAAAAACCTGGGGAAAAAAAAAAAAAAAAAGCTCTTTCAATAACTTGATTTTCCTTTTTCTACATTATATTTTTCTCCCGGCTCTTACATCTTTGTGAAGCGTTCCCGGTGCTGCTTTTCCACAGCCAAACCGTTCTCCTTAGGGTAAAACATCAGGAAAACACACGACTCTGAGCCAGGGCTGGAATGCAACCACTCTGCAAAATGAAAGTAATACGTGGTTGGTACCTTCCCAGCAAATTCATAGTGTTAAAAATCAATAATAACTCTGCAATCCCATAAAACTGCGAAAATTAATTCGGTGGAAGAAGCTGGAAAAGCCTTGGAAGTTTTGCTGACATATATTTAAAAAAAAAAAATAAATCAGAAATTATTGACTTTCAAGGTATCCTAAATAATGTGGAAGAAGAATTGTGCCCTACAAAAATAACGTGGAACATTCAAGGGAAATCTGAAGGGATTGGATCTTATTTTGAGGTTGAAAAGTGTTGCCCTTAACTTTTGAGAGATTTCATAAAATTAAACATGAAAGAGCCGAGCAGCCTCTCTTCTAAAGGTGTTTAGCACAAATAGTGAGATCAAATTCATAATAATATAAATACTGATTTTTTTCAAGCAGTAAAAAGCAGTTAAAAAAACCACATTAAAAAAGCATTCAGGGAATTTGTTTTAATTCCTCACTACCATATGAATGCAAAATAAGTACTTTTTAAAATACTCTCACTGCTTAAATAAATTTAAGCCCCTGAATAAATAGCAAGGGAAGTGTTTTTTTGCCTGGCTTGAATTTTTTTTCCCACTTCTTTTGCTTTGTGATATCTGTTACCTTGCTACTTATTCCTAGCTCAAGTTCACAGCTGCAGGGAGGGCTTTTTTTTTTTTTATTTCTCCTTGCTTTGTGAGCAGATCAGCTCGAATTCGGAGGGGAATTTCATGGTTGTGGCTGTCTCCCAGCCTCCAGAGCTGAGGAAAAGCTGCCTAACCTCCCTTCAATAAAAAATGTGCTGGAGCAGAGTGGTGCATTTCAATCTCAAACTAAAAAGTAAAACAACAAAAAAACCCCAAACCCCACATTTCATAAAATCAACCAGATGCCTTAGGAAGGCAAATATCTTATTCCTCTTTAATTAAAAGGTATACCAAATAAAAATCTGGGTTTAATTAAACAGCAGGAATAGAAGATGTTATCTCCCCAAACCACTCCGCCGCAGTGAATTAACTTCTGCGAGTCTTATTTTTGTTTGAAACCCCCACATATCAACCCAAATCCAGCACTCTGAGGAGAAATTTACTTTTTATGAGACTATTTCTGTGCTCCACGATTAAGGCAGCCAGCTCCTGTATAAACCAGTAGGGGCAATGGTTTGTACTGGTTTAGGCTAAGACCAGAACAGGTCCTGCAGAGCCACTGGGTGTTGACCAACACTCCCATGAACGTTCACACAGGAGCACATTCAGCCTCTGCTTTACCTGCTGAGGGATGCAGGGAATTTAATTAGTGTTTAATCCATTTTTATTTTTGATCAAGACCTGCCCAGACACTTGTTCCAGTCCCTCCACTCTGCAATTCCAAGATTCCTTGGAAAAAAAACCCACTTTGAGAGAAGGCACCCCCAAGCAGGGTTAAATTCTGGCCTTTCCTGGCACCCCCAAGCCAGGGCTGAGCCTGCTTGTAAAATAGTGCAGGTGTGTTTATTGTAATCATCTCTGACTAAAAAGAAACAGGTTCGGGGGCTTTAAATATAATTAGCATGAGCTACACTCCTGCCTTTAATCACTACCTTGCTGGTTAATATAATCAAGAAGGTAAACAAACAAGGATTAAACTCCATTAAATTAAGAAAATATATATTCTACTGGGAAGCTCACAGAGGAATTTTGTTTTATCCTGCTGCTGCAGAGCATCATTTTACTTCTGCGTGGCAAATTATTTTTAACATAGAAATACTTGTCTTGGAGGAGACATCTCCTTTCCTTGCTTCCCTAAAGACAGAGACAAAATAAAACCTCCTTTATTCATATTTCATATCCGATGCAACCACTTTGCTCTTTCGTGGCATCTTTCCCTACAAGACATCTGAGCACTTTGAAATGTTTAACTGCGCATCAAATTAAAGATAGGCTTGGACTAACCCACCTGCTGCTCTGACAATTTATCCTAAATGATATGTGAGGTGAAAAACCAGGTTTCGGGCACAGGAATCGGTGCTCCCAAATGTTCATTGTTGTAATGATTGTGGCTGGACCCTCTTTGATCCCAGAAAACGCCCGAATCTGGAAGTGACTTTTGCCTGCTTGGATATGGGACGGGATATTCTAAAAATGAGCTTTATCACAACTCACAGGGCGAAATAACCCTTTATTCCACCTGGGAAGCTCAATTTAAACCTTGCCTAAACACAGGAAACACTCTTATCAGCAGAGATAGAAGCTCGAGGCTTTAACCCACGGCTCGCTGCGATCCCCAAGTTTCCCATCCGCAGGAGAAAGCCTGGATAAGCACAGGCACGTGGCTCCAAACCTGCTGGGATGCGAGCACATCGTGCACCTCCTTGCAGACAATAAACAGCTAAGGCTCCCTCCCTGCTTTCCTACCTCCAGCGCAAAGCAGCCCTCAGGATCTTCTCGAACACCAGACCCCGCTCGCAGCGATCCCGGGGAAGGGGAAGCCAGCCTTGCCGGCATCTTTATTGATCCAGGATGTGAGGTGCCTGACCCACCGGCCTTCCCTCGGAATAAAGACTCCTTTTGTGCCAGTCTCCGGGAACGTGGGGTGCCACAGCGGAGAGGAAAATGGGAGAGCGTGACGGTAACGGAGCAGAGCGGGGGTGCAGCCGGGAGGGGCCCCTCTGACAGCCACACCGGCAGGGCCTTCAACATCTGTGCCTGTTTCCCCATTTATTTATTTACCTTAAATCACACCATAGCTGTGCCAAAAAAGCACCTGAGGGGAAAAAAAGGGAAAGAGAAAACACCACAGCGTTCTTCAGCCATTCGGAAATAAACACTGACATTTCTACTTAGGGAGCAGAAAAACATCAGGAAGGGAATATTCCTCCCCAAACCTCGCATTTTTGAAGTGATGCAGGAGTCAAAGCAGGTTCAGAAGATGCCCTGTGGATAGGGGGTAGCTGAGACACAAGCCTGAAAAATGTTACTGCTGCAACTGAGCCCAGTTCCTAGGAATTATTTGATAATGCATGGATTTATTCCCTCTGAGCTGCTCCCCGAGCTCAGGGAATCTCAGTGCAGAGAGGGAAAAATCTCAGTGAGGTCTCTGCCACCTCAGAACCAGAGATCATGGGATCTTTACACTCTCCACATTCAGAGAGGGATTAAGTGGGACCCTAAATAACGCCAGGCTCAAACACTTCCCTCCACTAGGTCAGAGGTGAAGTTACAACTTCAGAAATCCTTGAAAACTGCAGCTTTTGCAAGGGAAGTGTCTGTCAGCTTTCCTATTCTAGTGGCTGATTAGAATGTTAATTCTAAGTCCAGGTCTAATTAGAATTCTAGGTCCAAGTCTAATCAGAACTGTAAGTCCAACTATAATTATAATTCTACATCCAAGTCGAATCAGAATTCTAAATCTAATTACAATCCTAAGTTCAAGTCTAATTATAATTCTATGTCCAAGTCTAATCACAATTCTATGTCCAAGTCTAATCAGAATTGTAAGTCCAAGTATAAATATATGTCCAAGCCTAATCAGAATTTTAAGTCCTATTAGAATTCCAATTCCAGGTCCAAGTACAATTACAATTCTAAGTCCAAGTCTAATCACAATCCTAAGTCTAATTAGAATTCTAAGTCCAAGTATAATTACAACTCTATATCTAATCATAATTCTAAGTCTAATTAGAACTCTAAGCCTAATTAGCTTTAAAGCTAATTAGATTTAAAGCTTTAAAGTCTAATTAGATTTATAATCCTGACTCTAAAAAATGAAATTAGATGTACTCATCCCACTATTAATGCAAAGTTTTCCTCCACAATATCTGTGATTTTAGAAGCCAAACGCTGATTTTACGGCACGCTGAAAATGTTTCACAAAAAAGGAGCCAACTTTTGCTTATAACCAACAGTGTTTTTCTGATTTTACAGTCCTAATTTTGGATTCAAAACACAGGGGAAAAAAAACCCTAAACAACCACCCTTTCACACAGAAAATTTAGTTTTGCTGGGAAAAATAGAAATCTTTAAAAATGGTCACTTCTAAGAGCAACAGAGAGAGGGTGAAAATCTGAATAACGCAGGTCCCATTTCTGCCTCTCATCATTCCTTGCCTATGGAAGTTGGACTCCCAGAGCTCATCTGCGCTCCATCAGATGGAAAGGTGACTTGAACCACATCTGTCCAGAGGCAAATTCTCCCAGAGGGAGTTCTGTTTTGCAGCCACACGTGCTGGATGTGTGTTTTTTGTTGTAAATACACCATGTCAGGGATGAGTTAAAGGGATGGCAAGAACGTAGCTCAGCTTCACTTTGAGGACAAGAAATATCCATGCACTGCATGGGTTCGGGGTTTTTTTTAAAGGAAGAGAAATTCCAAAGTCAAATAATATTCAAATCATAGGCTGAGCACTTGGAATAAATTACAGCTCTCACTGAGCGATAAATTTCTCTCTGTGCCCTTTGAAAAGGATTTCAGGTGTTTACGAGCTTCTTCTGCATTTCCCAGAGTTTTGCTGATTCCTGGGGTGCTTTGGAGCGGAGGAAAGGCCTGTGGGGCTGGGAAGGTCGGAGCCCCTTGGATCCTGCCCATCCCCATCTCAGCACGGGGCCGGTGGCTCCATTTGGCTCCAGTGCCAAGCCGAATTCCCAGCTGCTGGAAATCAGGGTTGGAGATGAGCAATATCCCACCATGGTCCCATTGGCCAGAGCTGCTCAATGGGGGCAAAATGAGCCCTTTCCACTTATTTTTTAGGGCAACCAGTTGAAACAAAAGTGGGATTTTTCCAAGGCGCCGATTTCAACGGGAGCAGAGACAGACTGCAAAACATTTTGAAACTCCTGCTGTCCCAACACCTGCCAAATCTCAGGGCTTGCCACAGAGTGGGACTGAGCGCAGCAGGGACTTCCAAACACCATTAAAATTGGGATGAGATTATCTATAAGAATGAAACCAAGTCCTTGCTGCCTTAGGACCTTCTCTGAGTCGCTTCCCGCAGCTCCCTGGAACACCCCATCATGTTTTCCCAAAAGCTACTGATGCCCTGGAAGCCATGAGCCCTCCATGATGTGTCCTGGATAATAATAAAGGCACAAAGAACAGCAGCATGGCCAGAGATGGTTGGGACATACTGGAGCAGGAGAAGAGTAGGATCGGTTTGGAAATTGGGATCACAAGGAGGCTGTCACCAGTCAGTGATGGTGGGCACCAAAATGTCCCTTTGGAACACCAGGATCCCCCTCCAACTCCCATTTAGGGAGAGGCTGGAATCAGGTGGAGGAAGATGGCAACTCACAATGATTCCTGGAGCTCTGGATTCATGGAACTGGGATAAATTAAGAGGCAGAGGAGATGTCACAGTCGTGTGCTTTACGTGCTCATGGATCATCGTTAGCAAGAACATCACCATAAAACTTCAACTCAAATTTCTCTATTAAGAAAGAACACAGATCCCCTCCTTTTGAGGCTAAAACAAACCATCAGTGTTTTTCCCACTTATTCTCCTCCCAATTCCAGAAAATGTTCTTCTTCCCCAACATCTTTTCAAATTTTTTGGAAGTATCCTATTACTGTTGCTAACCTGACTGGTCACCTTCATCTGTGCCCCAAAGCAGAAACCCCAAGACAATGAGTGAAAACAAACAAACAAACAAAATACAGAAAAAGGAATTGTATTAAAATTCTGATTTTTGAAGCAATATTGTGATGAAAAAAAGTAGATTAATTTGGCAGTGTAAAACAGAGAATCAACGGGAGCAAGGGCAAAATCCTGCCGTGCTTTCCTAGGTGATTCAGCACGAGCTTTGTAAAGCACTTACTTCGGGGCTGGGTGGTTGACCCCTCTCTTTTTTCCTCCCCAGGAAAAATCCAAAAAGGCATCAATATTGTTTGAGTTAAACTTCTTTTCCTTTCATCCCTTAGGCCAGCAAACAGTAGGGAAAGAAATGTTCCAAACATACACGACATTTTATTGTATCTGAGACAAAATGTTTCGGTTTTGGCTGGGGGTGAATTTTACACTATTTGAAAACACAACATTTAACCAAATTTAACCTCATAATATCTTGTTGAAATCAAAATATTTCCCATCTAAAATTTCAGAAATAAACCAGTTTTAATTACGGGAAACCCCACCCTTTTCATTTAGATGTAACTTATATTCAACACCAACTCACAAAGAGTTTTTGTCAAACTGAAAATTGCGCAATTTGGGCACGTCAGCTCAACATTTCCTGGGCTTTGCTTGGAGGAGGAGCCACTCCACATCAGTGGTCCTGATGTGCACTTTGGGCACTTGATTGATTGCCAGATCTCTCCTAGGCTGCTTTTGTGCCAGGTGCTGTAGAAGAGACCAAGAAAAATACTATTAGTAGTATTGGTTTATTATTATTATTATTATTATTATTATTATTATTATTATTATTATTATTATGGTTTGAACATTTCACCCACAAAACAAATCAATAAATTTCATCTCCTTTTCCCTTTTTATGTTTGGATTGACCCATCTTTTTTTTGGTATCCTCACTCCCGACGGTCCCAGCAGCTCCGGCTACACTTGAGGCCTGATTTGAGGGACAAGATCAATAGCAAAGAGCGGCAGAAAGAGATGATCACCCACACAAGACTATAATAACATCATAATATCTGCTCTGGCTCTTCGGTGGCTCTGAAAACGTGCAAGTATGGTTGGGGAGATGGAAAATAATATGAAACACTCACTAACAGCATGTAGCGTAGAAACTCTGAAAACCACCACAGTCATTGACTCACAGATGGTCAAATGAACAACATGTTTCTATTCCTGTATTTAATTAAATCTTAATTATGCCACCAACAGGGTTCAAAACAGCGTTATGAAACAGCTCGCATGAATAGCAGGACACGATTGGCTGAGGGGGCTTTGAACTTGGGTAATTATCTCCTCAAAAAAGCACTCACGGTGGGGCTGTAAAGCCCCTCTTCCAGGCAGCCCAGTGCACCAAAGCTGGCAGTAAATTCACCTAGAATAAACCCAGCTCAAGGTATGGGGCTGACCAATGGAGAGGCAAATGCCAAACTGCCAAATTGCCAGCTGGGAGGTGCTGGGAGTCCAGGGAAGGCTCCCCACACCTGGGTTAGGCCCCGCTCTGCCACTCACCTTTGCTGGTCTGTAAGAAAATCGACCAGCTCTAATTTAATTCTTCCACCAGCCAGTCACATGAGCTAATTAAAAGCAGCTGCCCGAAATATTCCTTTGATTTATCTTTTTTTGTTGTTGACAGAAGGCTATTCATGAAAAAAGAAATATTTTGGAGGATCTTTCTCTTTCATTTTTAGTATGGCGGCTAAAAAACAACAAGCACTTGTAAGAGCACTTTCCCAAGGAGTTCAGCTTTTTGCAGTGCTTCCCTGAGCAGGGGGCTAGGAAGGCTCATCCTAAATTCATCTCCCAGAATTTTCTCCCACCTTTTAATGCCATTTCAAGTTCCTTGTCGACTTGATATTCAGAGTAGGAATCACCGCCCTTTCCACACTTAAAAATATCACAAGGAAGAGATACTGCATATCTGAAAGCATCCAAGGTTCACCCATCCCACAAGCCATAGGTTCTAGAAAGGCAAAAAAGACATTAAAAAAATAGAAAAACATTGCCAGTTTCAATTTTTAAGGAAGTTTCCCTACTTTGGCAATATTTTCTTTGGGGGACACTCACAACATCTCCAGCACTGGTTTGAAAAGATACTTTTTGTGTGCAGATCAGCAAAGGGCAAAAGAAGGAAGATGAAGAAATCATTGTATCATTGTATTTTAATTTATTTTCTTCCCTTGAGGTACTAAAATTTAAGACATTCCTGTGAAAAATTGGTAGGAAAAGGATGCAGTGCAATTTACGGATGGTTAGATGAACTCTCTGGGTTTTTATGAAGGTGGACAGAGGGAAGAATGCAGAGAACAGGGCTCTGTGTGGATTTAAAATTTAAATTAAAAACAAAAAGAGAGAGAGGAAGAGAAAGAAGAAAGAGAAATGGAAAGAGAAAGAGAAAAGGAAAAGAAAATGAAAAATGAAAAAAGAAAAAAAAGAGACAGAAAGAAAGAAAAAGAAAAAGATAAATCCGCCAAACTTCCCCCAGTCACAATTTTCTTCCCCAAACCCATAACTGATGAGGGTTATATTTCCACTGAAAATTAAAAGTTGCAAGGAAAGGTTTTACATTTAAAAAAATATTTACCTCCTCTGCCCTCTTGGAGGCATTTTCCCAGATGAACTCAAATTTCTAAGAAAAAAAGACCCCTTCCAGAAAGACGTTTTTGATAATGCAAAAAAATTAACTGAATGAGGGGAATTGACTTCACCAGGAAACTTATCCCTATTTGAATGTTCTGCTGGGTTGGATCAGCTGAATTCAGAAAAAAGAAAACAACCCTCCATTGGAAATGCAAATGTTCTTCGGGAAAAAGAAGGATGGGAAACTCTTGGAAGAACTCTTGCTGGGGACACCGCTGGAGACCGCGGAAGTATCCATTGTCCTCACACCCCAAGTTCTGGATGATCCTCGGCATCTCCCTTCGGGATGCACTCGCTCAGGGGTGGAGGAGCTGCTGCCAGCACCTTGCTCAGGTGACAAAATCCCTGGGAAAAGTGTGCATGGAAGCCTTTGCTCCGTCAAATTTTCATTCTGGAATGATATCTGACCGACACACACCCAGTGCTCTCGCTTCCTGCAAAATCCCACAGATTTGCCAAGATAAGAACATCCTTTCACACCCCTTACTCACACTCTTTTTATCTTCAAACTAATTTTACCCATTCATCTCAAAAGGAGAGCACAGTTTTGCTCGGGCTTTCTTTTTTTTTCCCCAGTGAGGCCTCCCTCTGCCTGAAATCCCCAAAATCGCTGACACAGTGCGCTCCTCCAGGAATCCAGAGCCTTTCCCACTGAGTTACAAGCTGCCAAGGAGGCCATATTATAACAAAAGGAGTTTTTATATCCTCCTGTAGGCAGAACACTGGAAACTGCCATGAAATGTGCATTATCCAAAAGGGATTTGTTGATGGATAGAATCAACTTATTTAGGAAATTTCCAGCTGATCTGTAAACATGCCCCAGAGAAGGACGGAGACAGCAGCAGTGGTGCAGGCGGTGTCTGAACCCTCTTGGCCCCCATCCTGGGACTTAATATCTTAATAACTTGTCCTTATGAGTCACTGCAGGGAAGGAGCCAGCATTGCTCTTGTCACACTGGATAAGTGGACTGAAAGGCTGTCACGGACTGAGCAGCTCGAGACAGGGCTGGGTGAGACGTGTCCATCGTGGCAGGGATGCTGTTCTTTGCTAGGGACCTTGTTCAGAGGACTGGAAGGAAAAATAACACAGGGGAAAATAAAAATGTGGGTAAAGATTAAAAGGAAGAGGTGGGGAATGACAAATTTTAGGTAAACACCTCAGTGAATTGTCTCACCAAAGTGAGGGTCCAAGAGATCAAACAGTCCCTTCTGGCATTAAACTTCTTGATTAAATCAGGGAAGAGCTCTAATGGCTCCCAGGAGGCCAAGTCTGAATTTTCACCAGATCAGCGCTGTTTGGTCTATCCTACATTCCCTCAGCTGTACAAAGAAGTGCCCACAGGTTCTGCCTCTGCACCCGACAGGACCCTGGCAGCAAAAGACCACAAATGATTGTTACAGAGGGTTAAAAATCAGGGTGAGGGGTGATTCTTTTCTCCCTTTTGGCTCTGTGTCATGGCAACACAATTTTTGCAGGCTGAGCTGCAGTCACACAAATCCACTCCCTGCACTCCCTTGCACTGATTCCCCTGAACAGAAGCTGATAGAAAAAGAAGAAAAGGCTCAGGGAAATAGCAAATCTTCACATCTGTGTTAGGCTGCACCCATGAGAGAATTCTGCACGTCCCAACGGCACCAAAGCAAAACAAACCTGAGAGTAAACAGACTTCCCTTGGGGGAAAACCACGTTTTTAACATCCAGGATTTGCAGGGTGAACCCAAACTCTTTGTAGCCAGCAAAGTGTCTGTAAAAACAGCACCTTGAGAGTTCCTCGCACACAAATCTGCCGAGTCCAGCAGCAAAATCAGCCTGGGCTTGCTGGAGCTGCAGATCCAGGCCGGCTGTGCGAGAGGGAGTTCCATCCCCCCCTGGCTCCCGTCTTCCCAGGACACGTTATCCGAAATCCTCCCGCCGAGCCCGATTCCTGGCACGGATGTGGGAACAGGAAGGAGCACTGCGAGATGTTCGGGTCCCAGCCCACGTCCTGCAAAGAGACACCAGGGCTGCCCAGACAAGGGAGCCGAATTTTCCCACCCCAAAATTCCCCTAGAACGGTGTTTTCCTCTGCAACTTGCCATGAACTCTATTTCCTTGCCAAGAGTGGGGGTAAGAGGGGAAAGGATCTGTCATGCACTATCCCCCTCCCAAGATCATTCATCCTTTCTTTCTTCAAAAAGAAAAAAAAAAAAAGGGAGAGAACTAGGAATCGCTTGATAATATGCTTAAAATATATTTATTTTTTCCACTCCCTGATTTTCTCTGCTTTATCACCTTTCTGCTGACAGGGAGACCCAGCCAAAGGAAAAGCGAAAGAGAACAGAGTAAAGGAATGAAAGATTTTGTCCCCAGAAATATTTCTCTGCTTATCTCCTACACCTGGGAGACTTTTATAAGAATATTTCAAAATTAAGATTTGGATGGGGTTCCCCTCTTTTTAAGAAGCCATAATACAAGAAGTAAGATCTCTTCCATATTTAATTGTTCCATGAAAAGAATGCAGGGGACCTGAAAGAAACTGAGAGTTTCACATTAATTTCCAAATTAAAAATGTCGACATATCTACATTTCATTACTTCCTTGTGATGAGAAACACTGAAAGGAAAATATTGAAAACTGCAACTTGCAAGGATCAGGATTTTTGTGCGAGGTGCATTTTCCAGCAAAAACATTTTAAGAAAAGGGAAAAAAAAAAAAAAAGAGGGAGAGAGAGAACAAATCTTATCAGTGACATGTTTTGGTCCCTGCTAGCCAACAGCCTCTTGAATTTTAACCCCAGAGATTTGTATCTAGGTCAAGAGTCCGCCTGCCCTCCTCCCCTGGCGCGAGACCGAGCCTATCGTTCCCCAGGTTAGAAATGCCTTTTGCAAAACCCTCCTTGGGTCAGCGATTAGACCGAGCTCAAGGCCAATTCATATTCCATACGAATGGGTTGGTCTAGTCTTAGTGACAACAGCCAGAATATCAAATATATCCCAAAACTGGCCTACTGGATGATATTTAAAACATATGGCACGGCGACGGGCCCGGCATTTCCATAGCTTCACGTGTGCATGTTACTGATACGCTGTGTTTTATAATGAAAATATTGGGACACGTTGGATTGCTGGCCCCCTCCCCCTCCCCTCCGCCTGGAAGGATTTCATCACATGTCTGCTGCGCTCGGATTTTGGGATTTATCTGTGCTCAGTGCCCGGCAGATGTTTGCCTGCAAATCGCTCTGCACCAGCCTTGCCTCACTCCTGCAGTGCTCACCAGGAGCTGGTGTTCTCCATTCCCCATGGGAAGCAACACTCCTGGGAATGGAGCTGGGAACAACACTGAGAACACACACTGGGATTGAGAAAACCCCATCCCGTCTCAATCCTCCAAATTCACAGTCTGTCACACAGCAGAACAAAGTTGAGATCTGCCCAAGGTCTGGGGGTGTCAGGGTTCAGCACCCACACACTGATCACATCTGGTTGGCTGACCCAAAACTGTCACTTAGAACCTCATTTTTCCACCAGCAGGTTCACATCATCACAAGACAGTGCATGAAAGCCATCTCCTCCAGCGGCCCACACATCCTCAACTGCATGTTGTGTTTCTGTGTCTGCCAAGGCACCACCAAACCTCCCTCAATCCTCACCCCCAGAAGTGTTTTTGCACAAAGTAGAGCAGTTGCACTTTGGGGCTTTCAAAATTCTCATGTCAGCAAGGTCATGCTGAAGATTGATCTTTTGTAATACTTGCAGCAACCCTGCTGCATCAAACTTCTGCTTTCCACCAAAGAGAAATTTCCACGCTTGTGAAAATTTCCTTTAGGAAGTTCTCACCTTCCTGAAAAACAAGGTGTCTATTTGCAACCAATTTTTAAATTATTATAATTATTTG
The DNA here is from genome assembly GCA_024734555.1 of Trochalopteron elliotii. NCBI lineage: Eukaryota > Metazoa > Chordata > Aves > Passeriformes > Leiothrichidae > Trochalopteron > Trochalopteron elliotii. The sequence continues at coordinate 217,925 of JANPWX010000612.1, forward strand.
CTTTCTGAATCAATTTTTCACCGTATGCTCCTGGAGAGAAAATTAGATCCCGCTTTAAGAAAAGAAAAAAAAACCAGGGAGCAACACTAATTACAAAATATCAGAGCTCTGGTTGCACAACATGCCTTGAGACGCTGACGTTTCTGGCTGTTAATTTGGGCTTTGCCTCGTAAGCCAGAAGGTATTTGTCCCACCAGCCATGCCAAAGGTTTGGGAAGTGCTCTCTGTGCCTGCGTGGCGATGAGCTGGAGACCCTGGACCTTCATGAGCCGCCCAATTCTCGCAGCTCCCAAGGTGATGCCAGCCCGGGATTCACTGGAGTTGATGGAAGCATCACACTGTGCCCAAAGCTGCTTATCACCCTTTTTGGTTTTGGTGCAGCCAAGTTCTCTCCATTCTCCTCAGGCTGTTTTCCCTGCTCAGGTGGGGAGAAGAGTTTTCCAGGGAAAACATGGTTTTATGGAGGTGAGCTCTGAGGAAGAGGCCGCTCACATGCTTGCGAGTCGCTTGACCCTCACAAAGGACTTTGCATGGAAATCGGGTGGTTCTGCTGGAATTTATCAGAAATGTCCCCCCTGCCCCCTGGTGAGACCCCAAAAAATCAAGAGGGACAAGTGTTTCCCTGATTCACTGTGGACTTGTGCTGTTCCCAGGATGTCACTCTTGAGCAGGATGGTAAAGGCATCTTGTAAACTGAGGATGCTTGAGACATTCCTGGTTTTTTTTTCCCCCAGTCCTTTCAGTAGTTAGTGGACCATCCGTCCTCCTGCTTGCACCTGAGTTTTCACCCAAAATCTGTTGCATCTCCCACTTTGTTCTCTACTATCCTCAAGCAAATGGCTCATCCCACTGCTTTACCCTTCCCTCTCCAACAAGACAGAACCATTTAGGTTGGAAAAGGCGCCAAGATCATTGAGTCCAGCTTGATTCCAGAACCCTCAATGGCACCTTTATCCTAACCCCAAAATATCTGCCACAAAGAACTCCAGAGGAGCTGCATTAAAACCCACCAGATACATCTATTTCCAGAGCCCAGGGTATCCTGTGCAGTGAGGTGCCTCCAATGCTAATTCCCTCTAAATGAAAGGCTGCCCAGCAGCATCCTGAAAATCAGGCTTTGAAGCCAGCTCGCAGCTCCCCGAGCCTATTATTGCTTTTTCAGATATTCCCCACTCCGTCAAAACCGTGCAGATGGCTCTGTCATGACTGCAAAGGCAGCACTCTCGGTGTCTTCCCCACACAGGAGATGTAAGCCAGCTCATACAGAGGATCTTCCAGCTCCATTTCCTCCATGTGTTATTTTTATGTATCTTCCAGGGAAATGCGACTGGAGAATTTGAATTTAATAAGTGCGGGATATGGGGCGCTATTAAGGCTTCAAAGCAGCATCGAGCAACAGTGATGGATCAAAGGCCTACAAAAATATTGCATGGAATTATTGGCCCTTGAGGAGAGCGAGACACGACAAATGCCTACTGGATCCCTGCTCCAGCCCCCTTGGAAGGAGGGAATTATTAAAGGTCGCTGCAAAGCCTGCTGAGAGCAACATAAAGTTTTCTGCTGACTGTGCAAGTTGTGGATCAGACTCCAAGTCACCTGACAGGGCCTAGAGTGGAACCGACAGCAAACTCGAGCTTTGCCAAAAGCGCCAAGGAGGAGGAAATGAAACCTCACTGCCGTATTGATGCCAGAAAAAAAAACCAACAAAAAATCGCAAAACTCAACTGATAATGAAAATGCTGGGGGACGTTCAGACTGAGGACAGGTATATTTCACATCTCTCCTCCTCCAGCAGCCACTTCAAAGATGTTTTGAGCTAATATACACAGAAATGCAATGCTCTGCAATCCACCACAGGTTGGGCTGCGAGTCCTCCTGGCAGAGAGAGTTACCAGGGACTGGTATTTAATTCCAGGACTGGATAACATGGAAGCATTGGATAACATATCCACAGTGCTGCCCAGGTCACCCCCTGGAGAAGGTTTGAGCTCATGCATTATCTCCTTAATTTCATGCAATAATTTATACATTTGAAGCTGACTATGTAGGATGTTGTTCTCTCCCACTGAGACCAAAACCTGTCCCACCATGAGGATGCATCCAGCACTGGAAAGCACCTTACAGCTTCAGCCAAAGGAATGTTTCTCAAGGCCACTCCTCCTGGGAGATGCTGCAGGCAGGGTGTGGGCAGCTGGGACAGGAATTAGAGTCCAGGAATTCTGCTGGAGCACTGCTTCCTGCTCTCCAATCCCACCGTGACAGGATACCTGAAGGACGCCAGTAAGGAATCTGGAGAGGAAATTTGGACAAGGGCCTGGAGTGATGGGACAGGGGCAATGGCTTCCCACAGACACAGGAAAGGGATAGATGGGATATTGGGAAGAAATTCTTCCCTGTGAGGTTGGTGAGGCCCTGGCACAGCGTGCCCAGAGAAGCTGTGGCTGCCCTTGGATCCCTGGAAGTGTCCAAGGCCAAGCTGGACAGGGTTTGGAGCAACACAGGATAGTTGAAGGTGTGGGATGGGACCTCCAAGGTCCCTCCAGCCCAGATAACTCTGGATTTCAATGATAATAATGAGCAGGTCACCCTTGCCCAGCCAAGCACACCAGGGATGCAATGGGAATGGTAAAGGATGCCCCAGATGCTGGGTGCACCAGGCCTGGGAGGTTCATACCTGCTGCCTCATCCAAACATCTTCCCTGACCCTACACATGCAAATCCACAGATGTTCTGCAGGAATGCTCTTCCTGTGCCTCTGAGGGGTGCAGCTGTTTCCCTGATAGTTTCATTTCCAGTGTTCGGGCTGCTGTGCACACGTTCCTCCATGGAGGTTTGGTGCCCTCAGCTCGTTTGTCTGCAGCCACAGCTTCATCCAGGAGGCTTCATGCTGTGGCTCGTGACATCCCAACAAACAGGGCTGTTCCTCCTGAGGAAACAGCCAGCCCACCCAATATTTCTGTAACAACAGCCCAAACCAAATTACACTCATTTTGTGAATTTTTATGGTCCCTTCTTTTAAATTCAACCAACCTCAAGTTTTGAGGACTTGTTTGTTCGGCTTGTGGCTTTTCCACCAAGTTGCTTTTGAAAGAAATAATGACACTTTCCTGATTTTTCCTCCCCAGATCTTGCTAGGAACATCAAGCCTGGTTTCCCCTGGATTTGTTGAGGGTCCCAGAAGTGGAACTCAAGCTTTTGGGGGTCCAGTTGAGCCTTTAGCAAAACTATCTTTTCTCCTTGAAGTTTATTCAGGTGTCTGAGTTAAACAGGTGTTGGTAAAGACAAAGAAAGAAGTTTTAATCAGTCTAAGAAAAATAATTTCCTCTCCCAGCTGAGCAGCTTTGGCTCTCCCTTCTGATGTTGTGAGTGTAGTTACCCAGTAATTATTATTTTTTCTTCCTTAAATGGAAAATTTCAACCTTTCAGCATCAAATTAAACACCAAAGTGAAACCAAATCAGCTGGTAGCCAAGAAATTTGATCAGAAGGCACCAGCCCATCGCTGCAGCAGAAACCTAAACTGCAACACATGGAGGTGAAGGACTCAGGGTGTCTGGTTTTCCAAAATAAATCATATTTTCCTAGGAATGCTGGCACATTTCACAAAACGTTGTTCTATTTAGAAAATGGACTTTTTTTTTTTCCCCTCAGTAACGGTCAGGTTTTTCCTTATCTCCTTGGAGAGAAGTTCACCAGTCACCCAAGGCATTATCCCTTCCCTCTTCCAGGAAAGCAGTGCCCAAAGGACCCAAACCCTGAGGCAGAAGCTGGAGCTCCCTGGTTTAAGCAGATGAATATTTGGGGAGGATAAGCCCAATTGCCAAACCAGCAGAACTCTTCCTTTCTGGTACAGGGAACCCAGGTGTCACCTCTATGATCCCACAGCCAGCCTGCTGGGAATAGGAATGCTCCAAAGCCAGGACTTCTCACCACTGGGAAAGAAGAAATTATAGGGGAATTGCAGTGTTGTGGGACGAGAAATGAGGACAGAGATTGCCCCTTGTTATCCAGGCAAAGGAGAGCTCCAGGCTTTGCAAACTTTGAGTACCTCAGGTGTCCAAAAGCCAAGGTGAAATTCAGAGCTGGCCAAGGACCTGCAAACAGCTGGTTTTAACTGACCCCATCCTCTTCTCCTGGAAAATTCAGTTTTTCCCGCTTGAGACACCCTAACAAATCTTCCCTTGTTTGGCCTTGGCGTTCAAAACTGTGACTGTTCCAAATTGTGGCAATTCCCAAAATCCCAGTGGGCTCCAGCTGATGTGCCCAGCTCCAGAGTTACCATGTCAAGTTCATTGTTTTGGCTTCTCTCTCCCCAGCATCTGACCTGCCAAATGCTGCACCTTGGTGGTTAAATTCCAGAGCCAGCAGTTAAAACTTTGCTTTGAGAGAGGCTCTTCCCTGGACCCATGAGGAAAACCATTTATTGCAACAGCAGCTTAATTACTCCAGGACTTTCCTTTGTTTTTCCCAGCACCTTGTTTCTGTCTTTTCATCTCACGATAAACTGTTAAACTACTACAAGGCTGGTTTACCTCTAGGATTCTGGTTAATCCTCAAAAATATTGGAATGTAGGAATACAAACAACAGGCTTGGAGCAAACTGGTGTAGCAAAAGGTGAAACAGCCCCTTGAAGTTGGTGTTGCAATCCAAAAAAACATTAAGAGAAGCTTGGCCCTTCCAGCCATTCCTGAATGCTGTTGGAACACCCACGCTGGCTTTGGATTCACCTTTGTATTAGTGGGAAGCCCTTCTTTCCCAATTTAACGAGGCCGGAAATGGGGGAGGAAAAGGTGAGGAGAATGAAATATTTCCCGTGCTTTGATTTTCCAGTTCATGGAACAATATTTTCATTTTTCCTAGCCCAGGTTTTTTTTAAGTTACAGTTGCTACTGCTGCAGCCACAATTAATATTCCACCTTCCAAAAAGAGGGGAAAAAAGAAAAAATTTCTTGCCCATGGATTCCCAGGGAGATGTTCCACTCTGATCTCCAATTAGTGGTGGCCTCAGGCAAATGATCTAAAATAGAAATGTTATTTTTGGAATAGTGATAGCCACCACTTTTTGCTCCCCAGAACACCCGTTCTTTCTGCTGTGTGCTGTCATTAAAAATAGAATCCACAATGGCCACGCCGCTGCCTTTGGGTTTCTTTCCTGTGGCAAGACACACAGTGCCACCCCTGTGCTGCCAACATGGGAATTACACGGGTTTCTCATCTGGCCAGAGATCCGTGATCAGGTCTGAAACACTGCACCCCATGTTTGGCCTAAGTTCTCCTCGTCCTACTGACAGTGTTGCAGATGGGAATGGGGCCCCAACAGCTTCATGCTTGAGATCCCAACCCAAAACCTGTAGAAGACACTGAAGTTCTCCCTTCTTACTCCAGAGGGGGAGAAATTCAGGCCTGATTTTAATATATCCATATCTTTAAACACCTGCCTGTGTCCAACAGGCGGTAAAAGGGCTCAGAGGCCACTCTCCTCTCCAAGACATGCTCCAGTGGGGCAGCCACAGCTTCTCTGGGCCTCACCACCTTCAGAGGGAAGGATTTCTCCCCAGTATCCCATCTAACCCTTCCCATGGCAATGGGAAGCCATTCCCTGTGTCCTGTCCTTTCAGACCCTTGTCCCCAGTCCCTCTCCAGCTCTCCTGGAGCCCCTTTAGGCCCTGGAAGGGTCTCTGAGGTCTCCCTGGAGCCTTCTCTTATCCAGGATGACCCTTGAAATTCACACCTTGCGTGGTCAAAGCTTGGATGGAACTGCCACCTTCATAAAGGAGATGAACAAAGGGCTTGTGGGCATTTCCTGGGAGAAAGGGACATCCACTGGGAAAATCTCAGAGTCCACCCCTCATCTTTTTTTCTGCCAGCCTCCTGCAAAGTCTTGCTTAGAAAAATCCCTATTTCCAGGCTCCTCCAGCACCAAGCTGAGGGATCCAAGTGAATCCACTGGAGCAAGGAGAGAGCTTCCAGCACCTCTCTCCTCACGGGGGGATCCAAAGCACACTTTGCCACAGTTATTTCCAGGATCATCCCGCAGCGGGAATTGCTGCCCCGGGTCAGCCTCTCCTCCGCCGGTCCCCGGGGCTTTGGACGGGGAGGAAGCAGAAGGGAAGAGAGGGCACATCAGCTGGTAACAGTTCAGAAACAGATGTACATTCCTGCACAAAACTCCGGCCGGAGCGTATCCAATTACTTTGGAACCGTGCTCCGCTCCGAGCGTCTCATCCCTAAAGCCCCGCTCCCCGCACCTCCCGCCCCTTATCTGCGCCGCTCCTTTGCTTTTGATTATGAACTTGTCACCACAGGGGGAGTGCTCTGGGGGACACGAGGGATGAGAGAACAAAGCCCAGGCACCAGAAGGAGCAGGGACAATCCCGGCTGGGGCTGCGAAGGCGGCACGGGGAAGGTGCTCGCACCGGGTCGCTCCTGGTGGGTGCTGCACAAGCACTAAGGAATTATCCCCTTAAAAAAAAGAGGGGGAAAATGAATCAGCTTAATCAGATCTGGCTGTAGTAGAGGTGGCTCGGTGCTAGGTGCAGTTGGGGAGCGGGATGTTTCTGAAAGGAGAAGGGATGCTCTCCTCTATAGCAGGAGGAGGAAGGCAAAAAGCACAACAGCGCCTGGTTTCCCCCCATTTTTCTCCAAAAATTGGTGTCCCTGGCAGCTCCCTCAGCAGAGGGGAGCTGGGGGAGCAGGCTGGGTGCACTTATAAGATATTTGCCTGCACTGTCAGGGCACCCAATCTTTTCTGGCTTCCCATGACAAGCAGAGGGAGGGGTGGCAGGAGGTTAAAATCCAAACCTTCTCCTCTCCAGTACAGAGAGGCCAGAGGGTGATTTTCTGTCCAAACCCAGCCAAGGGGACGACTGGACTACAGGCTTTCTGTGGAGAACAAGCCCAAATCCCCACTCCCAATCCACATTCCTTATTGCCCGCTAACAAAAAAATCTGGGAGTCTGGTAAAGGCAGGGGAACAGCGTGATAGTGAGTGTCCCATTCAAACAGGCCATTACAATTCCACCAAAACTATTTTTTTAATGTGGCACTTTTTATTTCCTGACGTCTCTCCCGCCCTGCCGTGGTGGCAGGAAGGATGGATTCAGCCCAGCCCGCTTTGCCAGCAGCACCTTCGTGCTGCTTCCCCCACAACGTCCCCAGACTCCCCTTTCCTCCACGGGGCTCGGATCACGTTTCAGCCGGGGCTGGTCCCCTGCCTTTGGTCTGGTCCAGGGTAGATATTTGCAGGATTGTCACCACTGGACTTAGTCCTGGCACCAAGCACTGCAGCCGTGGAGGGTCCACACACACAGACGGCAGCTCTGGAGTGATGCTCGCTGGAGCTGGACTCAGAGACTCCATAATTACCCCACGGCCAAATCCCACCATAAATTTCCCCTAATGAAGCCTGCCTGATACTAAAAGGCTTTGCACGTTTAGAGGTTATGCACAGCAGCAATTCCCTTAGGGAGAAATCCTGCCTCAATCCTGCAAACACTCCTTCAGTCTCATTTGCTGAAGCGAGGCAGGTTTTTATTTAATTTATTTACTTAATATTAGCTGTTTAACCCAGAGGAGCACGGGGCTGCTCTGCTGCTGCTGCTGTGCAGCCTGGAGAGGCACATCCCAAAGGGCCAGGAGCAGCAGCCACTTGACTGGACCAGGATCACACCACATGGCCACAGCTTTTTCCCAGCACGGCTCCAGTGTGATGCCCAGGAGCTGTGGCTGTGCTTGTATGGGATTATCCCAAACTCCCTGTGCCAGCTGAGAACGGGACATGTTGAGATCCATCCACACAGTTTAGCCCCAGAACTCCTCCGTCACTTGTGGGATCAACTCCCAGCCCATGGAAACACCTCACACCCTGGGAGGTCAAGCCCTGCTTTTGGTGGTCATGGCAGGGCCATAAAAAGCTGGAAAATAAATGTTGGCAGGGCAGGAAGAGAGGAGAGGAAAAGCACAACCAGCAGCTCCTCACCAGCTGGGATCATCTTTGCTTGCTCCTGGTGCTCTCAGAGCCTAAAACATCCCTGCTCCCTTTCTGAGCAGCTTTTTGTGGGCACCTGGAGCCCTTTTGGGCAGGGCACCCTGGGAATTCAACCCTGCATCCCCCCGCTTCCCTCCCATGCTCCATGAATCCCTGCATCCCTCCTGCCCTCCCGTGCTCCATGAATCCCTGCATCCCCCTGCCCTCCCGTGCTCCATGAATCCCTGCATCCCCCCTGCCCTCCCGTNNCATCCCCCTGCCCTCCCGTGCTCCATGAATCCCTGCATCCCCCCTGCCCTCCCGTGCTCCATGAATCCCTGTAAACGCACAGCGCCTCACCCCCATAAATGCAGTGCCATGAGCTGAGATCCTGTTGCTGGGAAAACCAGGAAAGGTGCCCCTCCAGCCTTCAATGATGGCTCCCCTCAGTACTTGGGAAGGATCCCAGGCACTCAGGAGACTCCTAAATAACCCCTGCACAAGTCAAAAGAGCCCTCACAAGGGGCGGCATCTACTTTGAGGTCCGCGGGGCTGGTAGGCACCATCCCAGCCCACTTGAACTCATGGAACTCCAGGTTTTGGATGCTGGAGCAGCCCTCGGATCCAGCCCCAAACCCTTCTGGAAACGGGGATTTGGGGTGAGAGCAGGAGCATCACCCATTCTGCCCGGCTCACTGGGGTCTTAAATCGGATTAAAAATCTATTTGCAGAACGGCCTCGCTTTCCGACTTCTGTGCTGCACCTGAAAGCCTTTCCTTTGGAAAGCAAACACAGGCTCTCCCCAGGGGCTGCCTGGGGAAGGCTTTCCACTATAAACATTACCTACCAGCAGTGCAGCTAGTCCCAGGCAAGCCAAAAAATTCCTTCTCCTACCAAGGAACACTTTCCAATCAAACCAGACATTATTTTTTCCATTAATGAGTGTTGATACCTACTGAAAAACTGGGCAAAGAAATCCACTCCAAACTAATTCTTCTGATACAACATCGACATTTTACAAGTTTCTTTTGTCTTATTTCTTCTTCTTCTTCTTCTTCTTCTTCTTCTTCTTCTTCTTATTATTATTATTATTATTATTATTATTATTATTATTATTATTATTATTGTTCTATNTTATTATTATTATTATTATTATTATTATTATTATTATTATTATTATTATTGTTCTATTTCCCTGCTCCGTATTGAAAACATGATCTTTGCCATTCAGGAATGCATCTGTTCCTGCAATTTGGGCTATGACTGAAATCAGAGGTCTAAATCTGATTTTCCTCTGCCTTAGCTCCATGGAAGCAAGCGGAGTTTTCCCACATTTCCCCCCATGGTGTGATGGAGAGGGAAAAAGAGACCTGTTCTGCTGGATAGATCAAAAATCCTGCTATCACAGTTTTTGTCTGCTGGGATAACACGAATTCAGCAGCAGGATATTCTGGAGGAGGAAAAAATGTCCTCCTACCCACCTTGGCTGCTGATTCCCTAAAACATACTGTTTAGCATTTAATGGAAGAGGGGAAAGTGGGGAGCAAATGGAAGTGCATGGCCAGTGTTGCCTCTCCAGGGTCCTCTCCATGGGTTTTCCACAAACTATTAGCTTCTCTCCAGCTGATCAATATTTTGGGTTTGTCCGGGAAGAGTTTTTCCCATGCCCCCCACAAGTAGGGATTTAGCCCCCCTGCCCCCAAATCTCCACCATTCCCACAGCTTAGCGTGCCCCAGGGAAGTTTTGCCACTCTGAGGTGACCCTGTGGGATGGGGAGGCAGGTCCCCACCCCATCCCTGCAGGACAGGGGGTGTGCAGGACCACCAGCACCAGGGGGATGGAAAATAGGACCCTGTTCCATAAAAACGGGGCACACTCTTGTGTGTGGAGGGCTCAGTCCCTCTGCACCCTGATGTGCAAGAATCTCTACAGCCCAGCCACAGAGCCGGGAATGGGACCCTGGGCAGCACCCCAAAAACCCCGGGGTGGCTGTGGGGGGGTTATCCTGGAGGGGTGCTGCAAATCCAGCATCCCCAGGGGCGAATGGTGGCGTTAGCCAGCTATCTTTGATTCGAGGTGCATTCCCAAGATTTTAGTTAAGTGTAACATAAAACTGTGAAAGTTTAGCAGGGGAAAAGCCTTCCTCCCACCGACCTGGCCGGCCAATCAGGAGGGAGCCCCGCACCTCCCTCACTTCTGACAACTATTTAGCAACTGAGCTCAGCTAAAGTTTCCAAAAAGTTAGAATAACTTCCTCTCTCCAAGACCTCAATTTTTTTACACAACCTCGGTCCTTGAAATAAGAGCCCTTCAAGCAACCTGGAAAACGTTTGGTCAGCAAAAAAAAAAAAAAAAAAAAAAAGGGAAAAAAAAAGAAAAAAAGAGTCCTCCTGTTTTTCCAAAGGATCTGTCTCAGGAATTTAAAGCACATTTAAGACATACACACACTCACATAACATAAGGAGGGGGGGAAAGGCTCTTCCCCTCCCCTTGTTGCAGAAAGCATGGAAGAAAGCTCCAGTTCTCCTGTTTCCCCTGTGGATAGCTTGGGGACCAGTGAAGAGGAGCTGGAAAGGCAGCCAAAGAGATTTGGCAGGAAGAGAAGATACAGTAAGAAGTCCAGCGAAGATGGCAGCCCCAACCCAGGGAAGAGGGGGAAAAAGTCCAGTCCCAGCTCCCAATCTTACGAAGAACTACAGAGCCAGAGGATCCTGGCCAACGTCAGAGAGAGGCAGAGGACTCAGTCGCTCAACGAAGCTTTTGCCGCCCTGAGGAAAATCATCCCCACGCTGCCCTCGGACAAACTGAGTAAAATCCAGACGCTCAAGCTGGCGGCGCGGTACATAGACTTCCTCTACCAGGTGCTACAGAGCGACGAGATGGACAGTAAGATGACGAGCTGCAGTTACGTGGCTCACGAGAGGCTCAGTTATGCCTTCTCCGTGTGGAGGATGGAGGGAGCGTGGTCCATGTCGGCCTCCCACTAGCCACCGCCCGGGCTGGGCCAGCCCAAGGGGTAGGTACCCTTTTCTCTTCTCCTGGATGATGCTCTGGGTCTGTTTCCTTTCCTTTGCCCTTGGTGGAATGCTGGGGATGCTGATGGGTTTGGGGTCACTGACCTGGAGGGCAGCATAGGCACGTCCAGTTCCTCCCGCTCCCCCCGCACCGGCGGAAATTCAAATAAATGGAGTTTCTAGGAAGGCAAAAATGAGATATGTCCCAATTTTCGGTGGGGACAGGGGTGGGAAATAATAATCAGCATGATTTTGCTCTGTGGGAATGTGGAGTAAGAGGGGGCTGGTGTTGAGAGCTGGATGATGAGGGACAGAGGGGAAACCGTCACCGCGTGAGATTTGCCAGAAAGTGCTGCTTCAGAGAAGGGCTCAGAGAGGAAAAGGTGATGGCCACAACAGGCTGACAAGGGGATCCAAAACAGCTGCTGCCCCACTCTGTGGGTGTCTGCACCCCAAGAATCTCAGTGCTAAGCCCTTTGGTAGCCACATCCCCTCCTGGCTGGGGGGCCAAGAGGTCGACAGAACCCACGCGGGGCTGGGCGACGGGTTCGCCCCAGGTTGTCTTTCTCTTAAAAGAAACGAGCAGCAGATGTCGGCTGCAGTCCCGGGCTGTGCCCCTTCCCCCTCACACAGCAAAAAGCAAACAGACATAGGAGAAACTCTGCTAAGTTATTGTGTTTGTCCAGTTTCCCTTCCCCAAAGTGACACTAAAGCACGGCTGGCGTTAGACGCAGTTTCTTATTTACTCTCCTCACCAAACCCTTCCTCATCGCTTTCCATTAGCAGAAAACTACTTCCTCTTCAGCTGCCTTTGTAATATTTGGGGAGGGAGGAATAAACAGTCAGAAAGGAGGGGGGGAAAGCCTTTTAATAACACCCTCATCTCCAGCTAATTAAGCAGAGCAGCTCTGCGTTGTGTCAGCCAGAGTTTGGGTCTGGCCAGGCGCTGTCTGGGGCTCCGTACATAAAACAGAGCCCACAAACCCATTTCACCAAGCAAACACTCCAAAGGGACATTTTCCCCCACCACCTTTGTGATGTAAAAATGAAATAATTTCATCATGTGCAGAGGAAGAGGAAAGTTTATCATTTGAAGAGGAAAGTTTATCCTAAACCATTGGCCAGGCTTGTCTAAAGAGGCAAATCCATCTTTGTTCAGTCAGCAATGAACAGCCTGTGGGAATAAATAAAATACAGAACCAGGCAAAAGCTTGATGCAACTGCAGTGTCTCAGTTCAAAAAGCTAAAAAATGTGAAACCAGGACTTACTAGTGGTATAAAACAGACTTGAAATCATTTTAGATGCAAATGTTTCACTTGCATCCTGAAATGGTTTGGAATTTGCACTTTGGTGCTGGATTAAGCTTTTCTAGTGATTCCCCAAAATATGAAAAAAAGAATGGGTATTCTACCCATTGCATGAGCTGTTGTTTAGCTTTATTTAAATAGGTAACACTGTTGTTGTGGTGTTTACGGCCATCGCTGACATTCTTCTATTTTGCGTGTTGTGCCCCAATTTCAACTGCAAAAATCCAAAACTGAGTGGGGTTTTCAGAAGCTAAACCCTCCGTTTATAAAACAGAGAGCTTTTTCCCATGCTAATCTGGCTAAAAAACTGCAGCAAACAGATTAAAAAAAAAAACCAACACAAAAAAAAGCCACACAAAAACCCAGGCTTCTTGTCAAAACCAGATGTAAAATGTCCCAAACACATATTTCTCCAGCAGTTTAGATTGGCTGAATAGGAAAGTGCGGGGCTGGAACAATGCATTGATTCTGTTGTTTCCCAAATGATGTGTTGCCATTAGCCCAGGATGGTTGGAAATCTGTTATCTAATACACAACCACTCCTAGCACACAGGGCAAAACCTGCCTTTTTTAAACTGCATTTTACACCCCACATTGATTAAATTATTATTAACATTGCTCTGACAAGGCAGACTTTATAGGTAGGTGCTCAGATTGTCCCTATCCCCCAAAAATGTGAGGATATAAAGGAAAAATCACGATGCAGAAGCAAACCCTGGAACTTTTTGGTTTGATTTGGAATAAATTGGAATTCGGCGCCTTCGCCGTAACCCAACCTCCAATGCCGTGCTCCGAGGTGGCTCTGGCAGAGGAAGATCCCAAACTTTCCCCCTTTCCCTGTGCCTGTGCCTGTGCAGGAACATGCATGTGGTTGGACTGTTGAAAAGGTTGTTGACAAATGGCCTGGTGCGGTGTGGTGTCAAATTCTATCGTTTATGGCGACAGAAATTAGGGCTGCCAGAAAATAAAAAATAAAACTACAACAAGGTCCTCGAGAAACCCCCGAATACAGGCAAATTTAGTTGGGTGGTGGGACTTTTTATGGGTAAGAGGGGAGCAGTGTGTGCTGCCTCAGTGGACAAAAAATCCATAAGAATTTGCTGTGTGGGTTTGGGATCAGTGCCTGCCTTTCGTAGGGACTAGGAACTGAAAACGTGGGGTGAGCGCCGCTCAGGCTGGGCTGCCACCCTCCCTTTTCCCAGGGTTTTGGGGAGAGAGAAGGAAGGAAAGGTTTTCTCCTTGGAGGGACACTCAATCCCCTCTGGCTGCAAGAAAAACAGAAATCAGAGGAGCTGTGTGATTAGAAAATCAGAGCCTTGAGAACTGGTAAAATGCCACCTGGCCCCTGCAAACGCCAGCAGGTCACTGCTGCCCACTCCCCTGGCCACAAGACCTTTTCCTGTTCTGCTCCATGGAATTCCAGACAACTGACTCTGGTAGTTGCTGGAGAAACAGGCGCAGCTTTTGCACCTCTAGGGCTGCAGTGGATGTTTCAGGCGAGCCTTCCTCCCCCCGAAATCTCCCCATCCTCACCGCCAGCACCTGCGCCCTTCCCCTTGCAGCCACCTTTCCCTTTTGCTTTTGAAATGTTCCACAGGCTCTAAACTGAAAAGAACAAATCAAGAAAAAAAAGACAGTATGTTTGCTGATATTCCTTTTAGTAGGGAAAAAACCTGTCCAGCTGGGATGGCAGGACCAGCAGCAACGTGTAAAGGAAAACACAGCCCAGGGCTCTGCACCAGTATGACCAGTCTGCTGCTCCTTCCCACTCACTGGGGACAAGATCTTTGCCTCTCCTGGGCTGGCACTGGCGCTGGGAACCCCTTTTCCCACCTTTTTCATGCTGGAGAATCCACGTTTAAGGCATGTGTTTGATCCACAGCTCTCATCCCGTAGCTCCTTCAGACTCACAGGGCTTGTTTCCAGTATAAAACACCAGCATCCTATTTCATTTTCTCCTTAAAGAAGCAAACAGATGTTATCTCTGCTGGCCCTGGGAACAAAACCTAATTCTATAGTGTCTGAGAGCAGCACAGTTAACTGGGGGTGTAGTGACACTGGAACGAAGCCCTTTTTTGTCCCAAAAGCCCCATTTTTTTTATACGCATCCTTCAAAAAATGTAAATAAGTTTCCTTGACAGGAAGGATTGTAAAGTTTGGTATTTACATTAATAGCCTTGTAGCGGCGGGGAGGGGTGGGGGTTTCATCTCGGCGCATTTAAAAAGCCCAGCAAAATGCATTTTCGATCCTCTGTTTACGTTCGTGTCTTTCCTTGGGAAAGGATAAATCTGTTACCCAGCAGACACCAAACACGCTGCAGTCAGCCAAAAACCGCTCAGGCTCAGGGATCTTTGAAAAAGAGGGTGCAAGGGAAATGCTCCGGAGAAAGAGACATGCAAAGAGACAAATCTGCCAGGGGCTAGACGCGAATAAATGAATTATCCATCAGAAAGAGCTGGAGACACGCATGGCGGAGGGGAAAATGCTGGATCGGGTCCGAAGGAGCGCTTAGGAAAGTGGTAAAAACATGTTATTACTTAATCTTCTGGAGGCAGAGCTGCGGTGAAAGTCCTATCGGGAGAGATGTGCGTTGAAGGGTCATTAAGGGAACAATCGAGGCAGACATTTCAGCTAAGTAGACCTAATTTGTCTCCAAATTAGTCATCCTCACACTGCTCAGCTCTGCAGAACAGCCCTAATATTCCAAGCATCCTCATTAAAACAAAGGGAGAGATGGAAACGCTTCTCCTGAGCAACCTCCCCTCACATTCCTTCCTACAGCGCTTTTTGGGGGCATATTTCCTGCAGTTGTAGGTAGCAGTGATAAATGAGCCCTGGAGATCACAGCGGGCTCTTACAGAGCTGGGACAGATCCTGTAACCACCGCTGAGATCTCTTTTGGGGACATTTCATGTCACTCTTTCCCCCGGCAATATAATTATTTTTATAGCCGTAGCCCTGAGAATCATTTCCATGTGCTTCAGCACGACTTTGAAATCTCCGAGCCCAAAACCTCCAGAATTTATGTCCTGCTGGAGAGCTGCAGGAAGGGTTTGACGAGGCCATGAACATGGAAAGGGACGGCACCAGAACCCCGAAACACAGAGCAAGCTGGAAAAGCCATCAGGGAATTACAGCTGGCTGGGGAAAGCAGATGTTTCGGGGAGCTTTTTCACCCTCTTCCCAGGTTTTGCAGAAAATTGGGAAGGGGAGTAAAAAAAAGCAGATTGCTCCTTGAAAGCTGCTGATCCCACCAGATACCTCGGTGGGTTGCTCGGAAAGTCACCACAGCTCCCGATTCCCTTCTTCAGGGAAATTTGGAAGTGAGGAAAACCAAGAAATCATCCAGCTGGATATTAGCAGACTCGTACTAATTAATGATCAGGTCTCAAGAATTAAAACAGTAGAAATATTTGCCAGGGATTAAAAAAAAAAAAAACAACACCGAAACAACAAAACACCAAACCAACACTTGGCACCCCGGCATTAATTAGATTTGTAGTTGTGGAAGATGACCACTCAGCAACAACAACTAATCACACACAAAGAGCACATTAACTCAGCCAGCCCATAAATCAAGGCGAGGCAGCCCTTGCCCTCAGACCCATCCCTTTAACCACTTCCACACCAGGGCCAGCCAGACCCCCCCAGCCCCAATGTCCTTGTCCTTCTCCTGCCAGTGGTGCAGCAATGACGTGGAAATCAGAGCTCTGGGAGCTCTTGGGCATGTTCTTCTCCTCCTGCCTTAGAACAGGGATTTGGGGGGTAAAATAGAGGATTCCTCTTTGAATTTTATTTGTGATCTGTCACCCAGAGCCCAAGGTTTTCAGTGTTTTGCAGTAAGGAGGGTTTTCCCTCGGGAATGGGAGGCGGGGGTTGGTGTGGAAATAAAATCAGTCCTTCTCTATCACATCAAGGGAAGCAGCGTCAGGAATTTGGAGACAGGTTCCTTGCAGGAGGAGGGTGCAAATAGGACAGGGAGGTTTGGTTACCACTCCCACAGAAACGTTAAATAAGCGACAGCAGCTCCTAAGCCCTGCCGGTAACAAAGGGCTCAAAGTGGCCATTAGATCCCTGAATTCTCCGGATTTGTTCCCTGACATTTCCGGGTGGCTCTGCCCGTGGCCTGAGCCTTTTGAGTGGAAAAGGTGTGTTGATCTAATACTCCAAAACGAGCACAGGAAAGGCAGCAGGCGTTCTTCTTTCCCAAACCAGCAGCCAGGGGCTGTCTGGTAGTGCCCAGGGGCTGGGATCCACCCAGATCCAACCTCTCTTTGTTATAAATATGTGATTTGGGATTTTTAATTTTTTTTTCTTTTTTTTTTTTTTTTTACACCTGTGGGGCTGCAAGGGATGGGATTGAAGCAGATCTACTCTCCCCCAGATCACAAAAGTGGTCAGACACCAAACCAGAAGATAATCCTTGTGCCCTACACTCTAGGATGAGCAACAGTCCCTCCTCTTCCTCCCATCTCCTCTGCACGTTTCAACCACAGCTTGGAAAAAAGAAAAAGGAGGAGGTGGGGGCAAGAGAAGAGACAGATGTCTATGGGTTCAGCTTGATATATATTTACTGGAAGAGGTCCAGTAATCCTGGCCTAGCTTTAATTGAATTCCTAATAAGATAGTTTTGCCTTGTTAGCTGCCATCCCCCAAGAAGCATTTCCTTAAGAGATATTAGACCTGCCAAACACATGCTTTAAAATGCATGAATTGAGTTTTGGGTGAATTTAGCCACCAAAAATCTTCGTGCAGTCATTTATCTGATTATGCCCTCAGTTTCAGCTGTTCAGGCCTCCTTTAAAAATCATGTGTTTGTGCTTAAATGCAAATAAACCAAATTGCTCTGCTGAAATGGAGGAATCACGGCTGAGCTTCCTATTAAAAATAATTAGTTAATCCAGCTTAGAAAATTCAGTAGGGTGGGATGGAGCCAGGGAGAAGCTTTCATAGAAAAACCAGTATTTTGGATGGCTGCAGGGTTTCCACAAGGCATCCACACCCACTGTCCCCAAAACCAAGCTCCTCTACAAAATTAACCTGCCAGAGACACAAAAATGCACATTTCAGGCCGACCCTTATGGTGAATTTTATGCACAACACGATGCAATTTCTCCGTGTGATGTAGCTCCTTAGGCAGAATTCCTTTCTGGGAGGGGAAGCTCAGAAATGTGAGGAATAAAACAAATAAAATTGTGGACTGAGGAGGAAGGCAAACAGGGGGATGCTTCCCAGCAAACAGCTTGGCATTGATAACTGAAAATAAACCATCTTTTAAGGACAAGAAAGGAGTTTATAGTTTAATCCATCCATACAAAACCTACCTGGGCCCACCAGAAACCCCTGTACCATCACCCACAGATGCTGTCAGGACCAAGCTTGCCCTGCAGCACAGAAAAACCCCACCTTGAATATGGCCAGGAGAGAGATGCAATGAAATTTATTAACCACCCATTAATCAAAGGGTTTCAGATGGGGAAAATCAGTTTTCAATTTGTCCCAGCTGAGCACCTGCCTCCCTGTCCTCCTCATGTGTATCCCACCGGGATGCCCATCACCACCTCCATGCCACAACCCCCCCAAATTCATCCCACAGGAACTTTTATGCCAATTCTTGTGAGTCTGAGTCTTTCTTCCCTCAAGAACACAGGTGAGCTAACGCAGCAGTGGGCTCCAGAGCATGGGATGTGTGGCAGGAATTGAGCCTCTGCACTGAAGCAGAGCATTTTCACCTATGGCAGTGCCTCTGGGAATACCAGGGAATCACCCCCATGGAAATTTCCCAGTGAGAAACCAGGGCATAA
The DNA here is from genome assembly GCA_024734555.1 of Trochalopteron elliotii. Classification (NCBI taxonomy): domain Eukaryota; kingdom Metazoa; phylum Chordata; class Aves; order Passeriformes; family Leiothrichidae; genus Trochalopteron; species Trochalopteron elliotii. The sequence continues at coordinate 236,019 of JANPWX010000612.1, forward strand.
AACCACATGACGAAAACAGGCCAGACAAGATAACATCGTTTTTTTTTAAAAAAAGTGCTCTGCACACAGCATATTAACTTGTATTTTTGCACATTGGATAAGATGGCTATCCTGGATATTTTAATTTATTTTGCTTAATTATTTTGCCTGGTGACCCCAGGAAATTTCTGATAGCACCAAGCCCTTTCTGCTGCAGTAATTGTGAGCGCGACGCTCCGGGCGCGGCCTGTGATCTCCAAAGCTCCCTTCCAACTCCGTGGGGGTTTGTGCACGGAACAACCCGACATTTTACAAGGGCTGTTTCATCCCTGGCCACGAAAGGGGCTGTTTAAGAGATCCCTGGGATTGCCAGCACTAAATAATCTATTTTATACCAGATGGGGCTGCAATGTTTGCTGTTGGAAGGGAGTTGGACTGCGGCGGAGCGGCCGCGGTCGCGCCTCCATTGCGATGAGTTTGCACTTGGGTTTTGGTACTGAGAAGAGCTTCAGGCTTTTGAACTGTTTAAATCAGCTTGCACCTCATGAACAGAGGAGATCAGAGATCCCTTTCCAGTGATTTCCTTGGAAACTTTAAAATCAAACAACCTAATGATCAATATTTCTCATTATAATGCGTGCAAAGGAATAACTCACCACTGCTTTCCCTGCTCATGCCAGGGAAACTGGTGGTGAAAAGCACCTCAAAAAAGCCCTGTCACACCAAAAATACAATTCCAGGCACCCCCAGGGCAATACCATGTGCCCAGAGAGCTGAAGATAGAGAATTGGGAGGTCGAAACACGCTGATGTTCAATAGGACTGAGTTAATCCATAAGTTTTCCTCCTAAGCACTGTTGTTTTGTAATCCAGGCAATACTTTCACTCTCAGTAAGTGGGAAAAGGTAAATATTTTAAAGTTGCCGAGGGAAACAGACACAGCTTTGAAAATTGTAGCTATTCCTTAGCTGTACATATTCATGGAATCGTTAGAATTTTCAGGCAAATAATGTCAGAATCAATTCATGGAATCATATGATTTTTTAAGATAATCATGTCAGAATCAGAGAGAAAAACGCTTGGCCTTAGGTACAACAGTCTGCAAATCTATTCCCCCTTTTTCATACTGGTTTATTGTTCTCATATATGCATCACTGGCTCATTTTCTGCTGCAATTATCAAGGTTTTCATGCTCACTGCAATGCCCAAAGTACACGTACAAGTTCCAAGGACAATTCTTAGATCTTCCCACTCATCCCTGCTCCTCCGGAAAATAAACTCCTGTTTAAAGCACATTTGGAGCTATTTCCTAATGCCATCATTTCACCAGCTGTGAAATGTATTTTTGTCCCCCAGTGCTGTTTTTCCTTAATCTTTCACTGAAATGCTACTGCACAGCCTCTCACACAGCTACAGCCACACTGGTGTTGTTTGAATTTCCAAAAAAGCTTTTTCTGGAGAGGAAACCCATAGGCTCCCCCCGCCTTGAATTACTCATCCACTGCACTGCTCAGGCTGCCTTGCAGCTCCTCTGTAGCTCAGGCACATCCTTAAAAGTGCACACGGGGCTAAAATATTCGAAAACCAGGAGGATTTGTGTCATTTCTGAAAGAGGCAGAGGAGGAGATGAAGGTTTCCTGGAGCTGTCACAGGGAGCTCAGGCCAGGAATCAATGCCTAAATCTTTTCAGGGGGTCTGGCTGCTGGGACAATTTGGGACTTGGGTGTTTGGAGCTGCTCCGCTGAGGTGCAAACAGGGGTAATGAGGCACTTCCAGCCCTGCAGCCACAGCACAACCAGGGAAGAACTCAGGAGAGTTGCTGGCTCAGTGGCAAGCTTGCTTTTACTCCCACTTCCAGCTGGTTACCTTCTCCCAGGGGTCATGTGAGCTGAGAATACCCGAGACAGGAACACCAAACCATCCCCAATCACAGCTCCAGCCCTGTGCAGGCTCTTCTGGGACCCCAACCCTTAACCCTGGTCCCCCCCAGCCCCTCAGAGCAGGACAGGAGCCCTGGAATTTGGGCTCTCCCTCCCCCTGGCTGCCAACATCCCAGCACCACGGAGAGATGCAGGGACACCAGGCTTTACTCCAGCAGGTCCAAGAGGCATTGGATGGGGCTGGGAGGCAGATGAGGCTGCTCCATTTCCATTCTCTTAGGAAACTTAAGAATTTTTATAAAAAAGCAAGCGAGGCTTTGGCAGCAAGCGGAGGGTGGGGATGCCTGCCAAGGCCTGGACAGCTGTACCTTCTTCACTAGCAAGTTGTGTGATCAGCGAGGGCCGTGCTGAAAGCCAAGAGGAGTTACCAGAGCTGCCACATTGCATTTGGCTGATCCTCCCTGTGGGAGACACCTTAAAGAAACAAACCCACCCTAACAGCTCCACCGGCATCAGCACAGCAAAATCAGGGGTCGCCTCACAGGCTTGGGGTGTTGTTCTGGTGTTCCCCCTCTCGCCTTTCCCCAATTTCAGATCCAAGACAAGGGGACAGGGGGAGGAGGAGACTTATCCAAGCCTGTTTTTCCATTTTTGCTTGCGTACCAAAGCCCTGCCTGCCCCTCCCAGGCACGGCCGGACCTTCCCGACAGCTTGAAATAACCCAGGAAATTGTGCAAAAGCCGCGGCGGGTCCCGTCCTGCCCGCATGGAGGGACACCCAGCCCGGCAGCTGCCGCCTAGGGGTGGTCTTGCACTCCAAATTATAAAGCTTTGGTCTGCTGAGATCTTCAAAATAGCAGGGGGGTCACAGCAGAAGGAGAGAGTGTGGTGTGATAGGCTTGGAGGAGGTTTGGGGAGCACTGATGTGCCTGCAGACCCCAGGCTGTGGCTGGGGGAGACTCCCCTCTCAGCAGACAGGGTGACAAAAGGCTCTCAGGTGTCTCCTTAAACAGAAAATTATTCCCCCTTTCCTTCAAGAGAAAAGCAAGAGATCTATCTCAAGGTGTTACCCCATCCCCTACATCTCAAAGCACTTCCCAGGCTTGAAGATTTCATTTTAATCTCATCACTGAAACAACCTCCTGGCCTCCAAAGCCTCCCTTCGCACAGCCTGCCACGTGTATTCCCATTTCCCTCACAAAGCTCATTTTCCTTCCAAACATCTCCAAAAGGTCCTTCCAAAAGCAACCGTGCTCACTCCAAAGCTGCACTGAGGTACCCGTTCCCCACACATCCCGGCGGTGCACAAACATTTCTGGCCGGATTTCTTCATCTCTCCCCACCCTGGCAGCCCCAGCAGCAGCAGATTCCCAGGCTGGGAGATGGGAAAGGTGGAAAACCGCAGGAGCTGCTGACTCAGCACCTGCTGGCACTAGAGGGCAGGGCAAACTGCATTAAATAAAGAATCAGGTGGGGTTAGGGTTCCATCCAAGGGGAACACCTCTTGTGAGTCTAACTGGGAGCACAGGAAATATCTGGGAGCAGCCAGGAGCTGTCTCACTGCTCAAGGAAAGGAGGAACCAAATTTTGCACTGGGCACATCCCACATCGATGATCATCAGGAGAGCAAACTCCCAGGTTATTAATTTCAGGTGGCACCAGAGGTGCTACCACCTTGCAGTCGCAGCTGCCTTACTGATAGAAAAATTCTTTAAAAAAAAAAATCTAATTTCTCTGCTGTGTTTTCCTGAGTATGTGATTAACCCTGCCCTGTCCTCCTCTTAATAGGAGACTTTAAAATAGCTCCAAACACGAAAAGCACAGGTCTACTGCATTCCTTTATCAAAAGCCACTTCAATAAACAACACAAATTTTAAAAGATGACTCCAAGAGGGTCAGGCAGTGCAGTCCTTTCATGAGGGAAAAACCGCACAGAGCTGGCAAGGCAATTTGTGGCTTAAACATAAGGAAAGAAAAACCTCTCAGGCCTCCCAGGTCAGCCCTAATCCTGCAGGACAAGCATCCTCCAGAGCTGCTGGCACCCACAGAAAGCATCTGCCCCTCCCTGAGGGACTGGATTCCTTAAAAATCTAAAGATTGGGGTGCATGAGGAGCAGCTGGACCCCTGAGAGATGTTCACCTCAGCACAGGCCTAGACCCAGCTGAGACCCCCAAAACTGCACAGGAGAGCTGGCAGGGCCATCCTGAGGATCCTGGGGCAGGGAGAGGAGAGGGACAAACCCCAAAATTCAAGAGATTCCATGGGTTCCTTAGAAGAGAAAAGCTAAATGCTGCTGGGTAGGGGAAATGCAGGGGTTTGGTCACCATTTGGGCATTGAAAAGTCCCAGGCCTGCTTTGCTGCTAAGGAAGAAGGGGGGTCTGTAACTCTCCACTGAAAAAAGGGGGTTTGAAGCACAGTAAGGTGCAGAGGTGATGGGTGAGGAAGGAGCCCCCAGCTTGCTCCCATCTGCTTTGTTCTCCCCCTGCCTATTTCCCACTGGTTTTGGCAGGCAGCAAAAGTGCCACAGGATGCTGGGGCTCTTTCCAGCTGATGCCCCTTGTAGGGACACTTCCCATCAGGGCCTCTGGGCTAAGTGAAAGGATGACAACTCTCCTGTGACCATGGACCATTGGATGGGATGGCAGTAGTGGGTTTTGCTCTCCTTACATCCACAGCCCACCCTGGGCTCATCTCCACCGTGCCTTCAAACCACCTTGCCCTGCAATTTTGGCTGCTGGATGGTACCTCAGTTTCCTCTCCAAAAAGCAAATGTTAACACTTGGAGTGCCCATCTTGCCACCTCCCCAGCAGGCAGGACATTGCTGGCAGAGAGGAGGGATTCACGTGCCACCAGGCTGGATTTACATTGAGCCCTTTATATTCCTTTCACAGCTTCTCATTTCAGAGATCTGAATTGCAGATGTTGCTGCGCCTCAGATTTGGAGAGGGACAAAAACGGAAGGAAAAAGGTTAAGCAGCTCTGTGAGTCACTCCAGTACACAACCTACTGTTGATTTAGAAACCTACCTCGGCTGTAAATACAGAATAAGCTTCTCCGAAGTGTTTAACCTCTTATATTCTGGCCAGACAAACTAATAAATGAGAACAAAACATCCCTCCTGAGTCACAGAAGCAACGAAGCTGGAAAACCCTGCCATGGAGTCAGCACTGAGAATAAAGTGACCCAAAACAAGTGACTTAAGGAGGGAGGAGAAAAATAAAAATGCAGTATTAGTGGAGCAGATAATGAAGAGAGCAGGCTGTGCTGCTCTCTGGGATTTGCTCCAAGCAGCAAAGGCAGGGAGTAACTTCCCAGAGAAGCAGAGAGAGGTTGTGCCATGAATAAAATAAAATACAGCTCAAACCAATAGCGGGACTCTGGTTCCACAGGCACCCACTTGGTGCACCCAGACTCTCCTTGCAGTTGCACAGGCTCATCACATCCATCATGATCCCAAATCATTTATGCACAGGCTGCTTTTTTGGGGCTTTTGGGAGGCAAAGGACATCTCAGCCTAACTGGGGAAAGGCTGGGAGAGGAATTGCAAACAGGAGAGTTAGCTTTGCTACGGGTCTTGCCATGCATCAGTGCCAGGGCAGTTCTGGAGAGGGCAGGCTGTGTATGGAAATGTCCTGACTCCAGCTTTGGAAACGTCCTAATTCCAGCTTTGGAAAGCCCTATGAGTTTTGGAAGGCAGCTGAACCATCCAATCCCCCCGCCCCCCAATTCAAATATCTTGTTGAATCATCTTTTGTCTTCAAAGCAGAGGGTGTAGCAGCGGAAGGAGAGCTTTCCCTGGGATTTGAGGCACTGAGTGGGAGTTGAGAGAAAGGCCAGCATCTGCTGATCTCAGGGTACCACCAGGAGAATTCTGCACCAGGATCCTGAGGAGGTCACTTGGGCTGGAGCCATCCCAAGGCCTCCAGTTCGAGCAGGATCTTGCAAAGTGACCAAGGGGGGCTGGAGAGCCCCAACAACCTCACTGATTAGGGGAAAGCTGATGAGCAAGCAATTCCAGCATAAATCAGGCTCACATTAAATATTTAGGCGTGATTTAAATCGGCAGAGCTGTGGTTCACAAACCACCAGAGGTTTTTGTAGGGATGGGGATGCTTTAAATAAAAATAAAAGTCACCGTTCTGGTCAGCACACAGATGTAAAACTCAGGGCAGGAAAAACTGCCTGAGTAGTGCTGATGGATAATTCAGGCCCAAATACCTCTTGGAGTAATTTTCCTCAAGTTCCTCCCCATTCCAAGGCAATTTCCAGCCCTAATCAGACATGAACTGAGACAGGATTCCAGAAAATGTATTTTAAGCTTTCTTTTGCTAGTTTAGAACTCAAACATTATGTGCTCAAGCTTTTCTACTTAAAAGCCAAAGGATGGAAATTTACCCTATTAAAAATTCTACATTAGCTGATTAATTAAGTTAATAATCTGTTGGGGTTCATGATGAGCAGACTGAAGCTGAAGAAATTTAGGGTCCCTCCAGAGCTGGCAGTTTTTTGAAAGACACCAAGTTTTTTTTTTGAGAATTCCAGCCTAAACTCATATCCAGCAACCTTTATAATTTAGTTACTTTTTGGGTCTCTTGGAAAACCTAAAATCCCTAACACACAAGAGCAGCATCAGTACGGACGAAGCAGCACTGTCAAGTTTGGAGTACACTGCTCAAGTCCTCGTGATGGCACAAGTTGGTTCAGAGCTGTCCCCACATGTCCTGGGCTGTCTCCATGCCTGGTCCCTGGATTAGGCCTCAGCTCCTTTTCCTGGGAAGGAAAATCCCACAGGCATTCCCTTGCTCAGCCAACAAGATGACTTGGCTGGATCTCATCAGGGGGGCCAGGCAGTGAGTCCCTAAAAATTAAGCCCTTTGTGCCCAGCCCATGCACACAGGAGGATCTTGGTATCCATGGAAAAGGGGAGCAGATCCCCTCAGAGCAGATACAATTCCTGCAGTCAGGGCCTGGCTTGTGTAACCAGGCATTGGAAGGAATAAACTCAAAGATCTTTAAGCTCCCTTCCAACCCAAACCAATCCATGATTAATGGAGCAGAAATGGAAATCATTTGGATGGTGCAACACTGGAAAAGTCCAAGGGCCTCATCCCTTGGACTTAAGGCCATCCCAAAAGCAGAGGTGGAAGCCAAGTGAGGAGATGGGAGCAGAATGAGGATATCTTTGGAAGGGAAAGCAATGCCAGCAGTTCTCCTTATGTCTCTGGAGCTGGCACAGTGCTGCCAGCCTCCTTATTCCAGCCCTACCTAGTTTGGGAGAGTGTGCAAACACTTGGTAGGGAAGGAAGAAAGCATTTAATAAGTCTGAAATAATTTTTTACAAATTCATTAGCTATTATTTCAGCTGTGTGACCTCCTGAAGGGACTTTCTAGAGGGCCAGATTATGCAGTCAACTGAAAATATAAATAAGTATGGAGAGGGCAGAGATCACTTTGTTCAGCCAAACCGTGTGGGATGTCAGGTTAAGTTTCCTGTTGGGTGCATCCGTGCACTTCCAGGAGGGAAGTGTGGCCCAGCATTTGCATTTCTTTTGCCAACTTCAGGGAAGATTGTCTCATTTATTGGTGTTGATTTCAATCGCTGCTGCTTTTAGGGAGCCTTTAATCTGAATGTCTGTGTATACATTCACATTGATATTTGCTGTGTTAGGGGTGAAATGTGCAGTGCACATACAGATACAGATCTTCCCCATTCCTGGAAGTGTCCAAGGCCAGGTTGAATGGGTCTTGGAGCAGCCTGGGATAGCAGAGTGTCCCTCCCCGTGGCAGGGGGGGTAGAACAAGATGAGGTTTAAGGTCCTTTCCAGCCCAAATCATTCTGTGGTTTTATGGTATGATGAGGCCCATCTGTGCCTGTGTAAGAACAGCAACTAGAAATTTCAAAAGAAAACCAAAGCATTTTTAACAGGTAAAAAGCACACAGAGGAATGAAAAGTTCTTAAATTAAGTCACCCCAGACATCCTACACACCCAGATATTTAACTGATTCTGGGCTCACAGATGATTCTGTGTGTTGTGTGCAGAAGCACCAACACATTTCTCTAGACAAAGACAGATCCAAACTTCCCTATTCTCTCCCTGCATTTTCTGATTCCCTAACAAGCCTCTGAACCCTCATTTCAGTCACCAAACGTAACACCCAGCCTCCCTTCCTTCACAAATATCTCATGCTGGTTTTAACCTGGAGAATACAAAACTTAAATGTCTTGTACTGCAAATAAAAACCGTGTGTAAAACTCAGTTGTACAGAGCAGAAAAGCTGCTCAGCATCAACCAGAGGTTCTCTTCACCCCTGGAAACATCCAAGGCCAGCTTGGATGGGGTTTGGAACAGCCTGGTCTAGAGGAAGGTGTCGGACCAGACGACCTTTAGAGGTCCCTCCCACCCCAAACCATTTTGAGATTCCCTGGGCTGCAAACCCGAGCAGAGAAGCCCATCAGCAACTCCCGAGCAAGCCCCTGACTCCCAGGAGCACCATCTCGGCTCAGCTCTGCCCATTGTGGGACCCAGGGAGGAGCAGCACTGCCAAAATCCGAGCAGGGAGCCTTTGTTAGGAGCAGATGCTGCGGAGAACTCCTCCAGCTCGCCCCCAGAGCGGGGATTGCATCAGTGCCACAGGTTATTATCCCAGTGGGAACCTCGCAGGGGTCACTCGCCGAGGTTCAAACAAGTCCAGCTTTTGCAGCTGGCAAACCTAAACAAGACCAGCCAGCTGCTGCCGAGCTGAGTCAGCCACACTCACCCGCCTGAAAGCGTCCACTTAACCCGTTCGTTTAATCACCCAAACCCCAAAAACCTGACAACTGCAGACAGGAAAACACACATCTGCCCTTTTGCAGCATGACAGGCTGGAAAAGACCGTGGAAACCGATTTTCCAGGGCTTTTTTTCCTAGGCTGCTGAGTGCGCGTCGCTCACAAATCATGTTCCTGGGAGTCGCTGGCCGGGCTGCTCTGAGTCAGCAGAGCATGTGCTGTAAACCCCAGCCCGGCCAGCGGGGCGAGCAGCACGCATTTAAATACTAAACTTGTGTTTACATCCTCCGCTAAACACAGGCAAGCCCACTCGTTTGCTCCTCCAGCAGAGAGATTCCATCTCTGCCCGCTTCTTCCTCCGAATGTTTGAACTTGCTGGAGCGGGGCTCTTCGTTCACCTCTGAAAAACGGCAGCGAGGGAAGTGATAACTTTGTTTCACCTCTCGTGGAGCCATAAAATCCAGAAGTGCGATGAAAAGGTGACACGGGAGCTCTGAAGAGGATAATTTATTGATAGGAAAGGAACAGGGGGCAGCGGCGCAGACAGCAAGCAGAATAAAACAAGATTTTAGAAATCATTAGCCAGTCATTGCATGGGGAATTTAACCCCTCGGGGTGTTCATCTATGGCAGTGGAGGCTTTTGGAGCAGAGCAGAGGGTTGGGAAGCTCCTGGCACTATGCAGGCTGGAAAGTGAAGAGGTTGTGAGTAAAATCTGGCTCCCTGTCCTGCTCGCCGTGGTTTGCCTGCCCAGCACGATCCGCAGAGCAATTTCAGGGAAGCCCATAAGGCAGCTGGCCAGCCCCATGCCGAGTTCGAGGCAGTGATGCTGCTCCTGGGTGTCTTGGAAAAATGATTCATGGATGCTCAGAGCCCGGATGGGGACCTGGGGTAAGCGCTGACCATGCTGCTGGAGGAGGATGGCAACATCCAAACCCACAGAAATAAAGATAAAATATCCCCACCCTAACCAGCCTCCGGGGGGATTCACAGACACTCTGCTGTTGCCTGCATCAAGTCCAACCACTGGCCCTGCACAAAGAGTTGGGCACCCCCAGGAAGCCCTTGGGAAGAGGGTGGCAAGGAAAGAAGGAGGAAGAGGAAAGAGAGGGGTAGAGCTGATTATAAATACGAGGGTAGGGAACAGGCTCAGTGCCTTAGAGGGCTGGGGCTGAAATCCAGAGGGCTTGGTTTAAGAAGCCTAGTTTAAGAGTTTTAAACCTCGTTTAAATGGGATGTTCTGTGATTTTAAGCATGGGCAAAGCCATCTGCATGGAAGGCAGCAGCTGTAAAGTTTAGGAAAACAACTGTACTGTGTGGTACTTGCATTAAAGGCTGGAAGAAACGTGGGACCGAGGAGTGATGTGGGAGCCAGGGTGGATTTTGTGCCATGCTGATGTAACTGACAGGCCAAGGAAAAGGGTGAGAAAGAGCCCCGGGGCAGGAGGAGATAAGGAATGCAGAGCAAGCCACGTCTATCACACCTATTCAGATCCAAGTCACTGTCACCATTCCCAGGGTGCCAAAACTGCCGATCCCAATGATTCACCCCAGCCCCACAAAATCCAGAGTGGCTCATTCCATGCCAAGGACTCCTTTCTCCCCTCTGCAGGATTGTTTGTCATATAAAAATACAGCTCCCTCTTCACGAGGGCAACACCCTCTAACCCCAGGTATTTTAAAGGGTTGAGCAATTCTTGCCATAAAAAAAAGATCAGAGGGCCTTTATTGACTGCAGCAGGGTTAAGCCGGTTTATTCCAAGTGAGAATTTGGCCCCTTGACTTCAAGGAAGCCGTGGTGATTAATCCCAGATGGAAACCTGGCCGGGTACAATCCCTTCCCAAAGTCCTGGGAGTGAATCACCTCCATTGCGCAGAGCCAGGGTGGTTATCGAGGAACAAGGAACAGCACCTGCCATGTGGGAAACATTGAGGATGGAGCCAGGGAACTGAGACTGAGGAATTCAGGGACCTTCAGGGTGTGCCTTGTAGTGGGGGGAAGATGCCAGGGTAGCATCCTTTCTCCTGCAGGGAATATCACCTGGAATGGGAGTCCAAAATCTGGGCATTGAGCACAGTGGGCAAGGAGATGGGGTATCTTCCTGGCTTCTTCCCACTGAGGGCTTTTTGTGGTGCTCTGTGAGGATCCATGAGTGCAAAAGCAGGATTAAATCCATGCATGCTTCAGGGAAGCTGCCCCAGCATCTCTGGCAGTTCTGAGAAGCAAACACAGCATCATTCCTTCTCCAAATGCCAACAGAAAAGATCTTTTTTCAGCAATCATCTCCAAGGCTAACTCAGGACAGGCAAGATTTTGCTTCCCAGAGTTGTAGGCACAAGTGCTATACTTTTTGAAGTAAAAATTAAAATCCTTTGCACATGTGCCCGTGGAGAGATGGCAAAACTGTCGATAAACACCAGAATACACCAGTTGTAAGGCGGGTGTTGATGGGTTCTTGGGTCTGAAACGCAGAGGGGGTGGTACCTTCCCCACCATCTCACTCATGCAGGAGCACTAAAAACTCACAGCTAGGGGATGCCTAGTGTCTCTCCCCAAATTTCCCCTCAGGGTCTCTGCCCCAAATTTGCATCCTGCAGGCCAGGGGGGCTCTGAGGGCTCGGCTTTGCGTGCGGAGGAGACTCCTGGGAAGAGGGAAATGCCTGGGTTCGCAGTTCCCTCCCTCCAGCCCGGCCTTCCAAGCCGTGTCTGTGAGGGCCAGCATCTGGAGCGGGCTGGGAGCCCAGGATTGATGGGCAGCAGCACACGTACAGCTGTGCACATCTGGCCCACAGGTGTCTCAGCTGCTATTTGTCAGGGACATGAAAAAGCACCCCGAGTTCCCGGGGCAGTTGTACCTGTCCCATGGATTGTTCCCAGAACCGCTCAGAATTCTGTGGATTTTATGTCTTCGCTTTTTAGTCGGTGGCCCCGATTTTTGTTTTGTTTTGTTTTGTTTTGTTTTCTCTTATTATTTTATTTGAAAGAAGGAGTTTAAACCCTAGATGCTTTTAAAACAGGGGGAGTTTTGTTGTTATTAATTCCAATGGCATTAATCCACAGAGCTGAGTCAGTCATAATGGATGGTTGTCATCCTTCCCTTGATTTACTCCTAGGAGCAGAGGTTACTACAGAGCCTTTGTGCTGCACTGGTGAAAAAAACTGAGGCTGCTCCTCCTTGTGCTCAGCCACAGGTACAGCCAGACTCGCTCCCAAAATATTTAATCCATGTAAGGACAGGTAAAGTGGGGAAATGAGTAGGAAAAGTCTCCTCTGTGGGGTAGGAAAATCCTGGAGCAAGCATCTCACGGGAATGCTGCTGCTGAGGTTTGGGAACTGCAGCTGCACACAGGAAAACTGTGAGAGCAGAGGAGCTGCTGGCTGAGCGGGCCAGACCAACAGAGTTCCCTTGGAAAAAGAAGAAAGCCACAGATGTATATGTTTATTTTTAGAGAAGGTGTCTTTCCTAGAATTTGTATTATTTTGGCAGGAGTGCTGAGTGGGAGGAGGAAAGGTTTCCCTTTGGCCAATAATATCTGCTCTCCTAAAACGGGGTGGAGGCAGGAGCGTGTTCTCACAGCCCTGTTCATATCTCAGTTGTGTTTATCCCTGCAGAGGCAGACAGGGACCAGAGACCATGTCCCAGTGACTGCCAGCTTTGTCTTAAAATTAAATTAAATTAAATTATATTCCTTCTCGGGCTGTGAGTTGTGTCTGTGCAGGGTGGGATCTGTCATTGTGAGCATCTCAGCAAAAGTGGATGGGCCACCTGTGGCAACTCCACCCCTGTTCCCTGGTTTCCACCCATTCCCACTGCTTTGGCCCCGTTTTGGGTGTGCATTTCAGGCACTGCCTACCCAGAATCGCTGGTGCTGTTGGCAGCTGGAGCCCATCTGGATCTGAGAAGGCCGTAGGATGTGGGGCTCAGGAGGCAGAGGAAGGTGGGAAGTGGCTGCTCTCTCCCTTGGTGTGAGCCTCAGAGCCACTTTCTAGGGACACAGCTGTATCTGTGCAAGCTCTCCTCCCCAGCCCTGGGTGTTTCCCTGGAGCTGCACTAGGAGAACACCTCATTCCCCACCTTTCCCCTGCTTTGTTCCACACCTTTCTCCTGTAGCTTGTCTGGTGGAGTGGATTTGAGCCAAAGAAAGCAATGATGAGCTCTGCTAGCCAGGAGGGCGGGTGGGGGCCACCTCCTGCCCCTCTCTGCCCCCATCCCTGGCTCGGGAGATGCCACTGGCGTCCCTCACTGCTTGTTCCTCCAAGCCACCCACGAGGCAGCCAAGCAGCTCTGATGCTTCTCCCAAAGTACTCCCAAACACTGGGGCAGCAGCGCTGCTTTTCCCTGCTCCCACTGCTCGTTAGTGGCTTCCACCCCTCGGCAATTCCAGGCTGCCATTCCAGCGATGTGCTGCCAAGGTTTTAACAAGGGGCTCCCACAAACCTGCCTCCTCCTCCTCCAGCTGCCACCAGCCCTGCTCAGCCTGTGGAGGAGTGCAGGGCTGGGGGAAATGTGCCTTTGCTGTTTAAAACTCTTTCTTTTTTTCCATGTTGGTTTAAAGCTGTTTTTATATTTGTTTGAATTTTCTGGCGAGGGAGGGACACAGCACCTTAGGGCAAACATTCCTGACAGCCCGAATTTTGCTGCAGGGAGGCAGAACCTAGCAGAACAACTCTGAGCATCACAGCAGCAAAATGCTTCACTTTTCAGCATTCCCTTCTCCTCCCTGTGGTGAGCACAGCCCCACAGGACTGATTTTAGCTGGGCTACTACCTGAAATGTTGAAGAATTGGCTCTTTCTAGGTGCTTTGATCCGCAAAGGACAAGTTTTTCCACTGGAAATTGTTGAGCCACAGGTAGAGGCCATCGAATTTCTCTCCTTGGTGAGCATCCCTCTCTTCTTCTCAAGGGATTCTTTCCTTTCAAGGCCACGTTGGATGGGGCTTGGAGCAACCTGGGAGAGGGGAAGGTGTCCCTGCCCATGGCAGAGGATGGAACTGGATGAACTTTAAGATCCCTTAGACCCAAACCATTCTGGGATTTTGTTGACACCAATAACCCTTTCTGCAGCTGTGTGAGGTAAAAAAAAAAAAAAAAAAGAAATTAAAGCAAAATTACGGAATAATTTCCAGCAATATGTGAGGGGAGCACACACAACTGGAGCTTTTTGTCCAACCCCCAGCCTCATGGCCATGCTCCATCCTGCTCCAATGGCTGGGAGCAGACCCAGGCAGAAAGGACCAGAGCTCTCCCCTTGGCTGCTTCTTGTGGCATCATCTCTTTAGGATCCTCCATTTTCCCTGGACAGTGAGGTGTCAGGAAACCATGGGCCTTCCTCAGTGATGCACAAGAGGGTCTGGAGAGGGAGAAACAGCCTCAGGGTGAGGAGAAAAGGCTTCAATATCCATTTCCTCATGCCACATAACCATCAAACGGCCCCTGATAACAAACTGGGGAGCTGCAGGATACAGGGAAGATGTTTCACCTCCAACCAGCCACGGGCAGATAAATCCCCCAAGCTCTGAGAAGGCTGGGATGAACCAGAGAGAGGCTTCTCCCTGGCTGGGGAAGGGTCTGAGGGGGGGCCCGCAGCTCAGGAATGAACCTCTGCCAGGGATGTGTTTTGAGACAGTTTCCCAGTTGTGAGATGCACATAGTTGTGGCTTTCCCTTCATCTGGGAGACTTCAAGAGCGGATGGTTGATAAGGGTTTGTAGCAGCAGAGGCAGCACAGCCCGAGCCAGGGGATCTGGTTTCAGTCTGTCCCTGCCCGCAGCACTAGATCTGATTGTGGCCCTCTCTCCACCCCCTCGCACGGACACAATTATCTGAATTCCTTTCTCCGATGCTTCCTCCCCTCTGAAGCCTCACAGCCTGGTCCTGCTGCCTTTTCCAGGGCTGCCTCCTTTCCTGGTTCATGGAAATCAAGGGATTTCTGCTGGGTTTATCCTTCCCTGGTAACACCCCAAAAATCAAGGGATTTCTGCTGGGTTTATCCTTCTGTGATGGGAAACACCTCAGAAAATCAAGGGAATTCTGCTGTTTTAAGGTGCTTTTTTTTTTTTTTTTTCATCATCCAAATCAAGAAAAGGTTTTACATTTAACAAGGACAGGCTTAAATTGAAACAAGTTTATATTTAAATTAAACAAGTTTAAATTTAAACGAATTTGAGCAATTTAAATTTAAACGAGGCCAGGTTGGACGGGGTTCTGAGCAACCTGGTCTGACGGAAGGTGTCCCTGCTCATGGAATGGGATGGGCTTTAAGCTCTCTTCCAGCCCAAACCACACTGTGAAGTGGCTAACCATCAATTCTGGCTCCAGGCACAGCTGAGAACTCCATGAAATAATTTGGGAACATCCCTTCAGCAGTCATGGGGATACCATCAGCAATTCTGGAGCATGGCTGGTTCCCACTCTCCCCATACCCTGAAACAGCTGGGCCATTTGTTTGCCTGGACAACAAAAACAATGGCAAGAAAGAGGAATCGCCATTGGGCATGGAAAATTTTCAGCTCAAGAAGCAAAAGTTTTGGGAGGTTTTTGAGCAGATTGCACCCCATGGGGTGCTGGGAGGCAAAGTATCCAAACCTGACTGTGGATATTTTTATTAATTCATGCCATAGGACTTTTTAGAGGAGTTATTCCCAAAACAGCTGGGAATGATGGCCCCTGAGCTCAAGAATGGGATTTTAGTGATTTTCTAAAGCAGGAGCATCATCTTTTGTGCTGTAACCCAGCACTGCTTGAAGCTACTGGTGGGGCTATTCCAGAATAATTTTTTTGCACTAAAAAGAGGAGAGATTCAGTGAGGAAGAAAATTCCTCACTGTGAGTGTGGGGAGGCCCTGGCACAGGGTGCCCAGAGAAGCTGTGGCTGCCCCTGGATCCCTGGAAGTGTTTAAGGATGGGGCTTGGAGCAACCTGGGATAGTGGAAGGTGTCCCTGCCCATGGCAGAGGTGGAACAGGATGAACTTTATGATCCCTCCCAACCCAAACCATTCTCAAATTCATTCTATGAATGACACATTTTCCTCACCTTGATGTGTTTGCTCTGTCCTGTCTTGTCCAGGCCTCACCTCCAAGAAGAAGCAACTCCACATGGAATTTCTCCTTCCCCATTCACCCTAAAATGTACCTGGGATGTAGGGCAAGAAAACAAAAAAGGCCCTGGGGACAGAGCCTTTTTTCTACACTCTCAAATTTAAAAGAAGTTGGAAAAGCTACTTTTAAAAACAAAACAAAACAAAAACCCCAAAGCCCAAAACAAAATAGCAAAACCCACCGAAACCAAAAAACCCCAAAAAACTCCAACAGTTTTCCTGCATGTCACATTTCATTTGCACTCTTGGCCATGTCATGGAAATGATTTCAATCCTTTTGTAACCAAACCCGCCCCAATCTCATATAAGCAAAGGCCTGGGGGACCTGTTGCGAAATTTCCTGCAACCAGGGCCGTGCTCTTGCTGCCACCTTCCATCAGGGCAGCAGCTCTCTGCTCTGTGATATCTCTGTGATATCCATGGGGAATGCTCCTGGTGGGGCTGAAAAATGCTTCCAAAGCAGGGAAAAAGGGATCAGCAAGGCCTCAGACAGAGGAAGCTGCGCTGGGCCTGCACTGTGGCAGCATATCACAGCTGTGGTCTGTGTTAGCTTAAGAGAAATGCTTGGAAATCCCCCAGAAATCCCAGGAGAAAGCAGTTCCCACCCCTGGAGGTGTGCAAGGCCAGCTTGGATGGCCCACAGAGGTTTTTGGGGTTTTTTCCCTCTTCCTCAGCCCTTTTTTCCTGCTGCAGTACCCGAAGTGCAGCAAGCAGGGGCCAGGTTGCTGACATGAGGATCACAAGCCAGACTGGGAGTCTGATTTTAGAGCATGGTTTCAGAGCCTGATTTCAGAGTCTGATTTTAGAGCATAATTTCAGAGCCTGGTTTCAGAGTCTGATTTCAGAGTCTGATTTCACAGAATCACAGCACGGTTTGGGTTGAAAGGCACCTCAAAGCCAATCCAGTTCTGTGGAACCAGCATGAGGTGGAATGTGCAGAGCCATCCCAGATCTCTGGGAAATCTACACTCCACAGGGCAGGCCATCACCATCACCTCACCATAACAGGGAAGAAAATCAGCCCATCAGCACAGAACTGCTGTGCAATTCCCTGTTCTCCAGCTGGAGCTGGAAACCAGAAAGAACCAGCAGGAAGGAGAGGCCTCAGGGCAGCAGCAGCAGCCAGAGCAGGGGGTCTCAGCCAGGGTTAAAGACGTCAGCTCTGCCCTGGGAGCAGCTTTGTGCTGAGCTCTCTGCTCTTGGGTGGGATTTAAAAAAATCCCTGGAACTAGACCAGCTTTTTATCTGGTTTTACCTCGTTTTCATGTCAGCCACATTCAGAGAAGAGCAGGGCATGGCAAAACCTCCTGTGACCATCCTCCACCCCTTTCTTCTGCTCACTGGGGGAAAAAAAAAATCAGCAAATTGCTCCGTGGTATTTTCCTCCTCCCTGGACTTTATTTTCCTTTCCTGGAGCACTCCCTGGTTGGGGAAAGGGTCATCTGTCAGACGTGGGCATCCCCAAACCACCAGGAGAGCTGGAGCTTTCCTAAGTGGCCCTGGGCAGCCTGACAAGTCCCCGAGCTCATCTGCAGAATGTGGTTGTAATTAGATAATTAATAACTTGGAGAGGGAAAGGAAAGGAAATCAGCTAAATGGAAGCTTTCCTCGGTGGGAGGAAATAATTATATCTGCTTTTTGATATCTGAGCTGAGGTGGCTTTGCTGAAGGCAGGAACAGCACCTTGCCTGCAAAGCCATCCCTGCCCCAAGCAGGATGGGGGATCCCGTGGGCACTGCTGGGTCATGGAGTTTGTCCCACAAAATTCACCCTGTTCCTGGAAGTGTTCCACGCCAGGCTGGGGCAACTTGGGATAGTGGAAGGTGTCCCTGCCCATGGCAGGGGCGAGGAATGAGATGAGCTTTAAGGTCCTTTCCAAAGCAAACCATTCTGGGGTTCAGTGATGTTTTGAGGGCTATGTTGCTTCTGCCTATGGATTTACCATTTCAAACTCCAGTGCAAACCAGGCTGTGACGTTATCAGACTCTGAATTTAATCTGTCTATCCAAAAGTCTAAGGAACTGTGCTCCTGGCACACTGGATCCAGTGCCTGGATTAACTCCACAGGACAGGATTCAACATATGGTGATTAGCCACAGTCTGCATTTGTAGGGAAAAAGCCCTTTCCTACACAACCTGTCTCAGAAAGATGTCCTACATTCGGTGTATTTATTTTTTTCTCTTTTCTTTTTTTTTTTTTCCTTCTCTCCAGACTGTCCAGTGTCAGCAGCTGAAGTGGAATTGGGATATATCCAAGTTTGTAGCTTCTGAAACCTTAAAAACCTCAAGAAAACTGGTCCAAAAGACCCCTCTTGACCTCCCTCACTCTGAATCCTTGTGGAGCATTTTGGACTGAGCAGCAAAACAGCACCGAAGAGAAGGGGCTGAGACTTTGCAACATCTCTCCCCAAAATGACTGACCAAAAAGAGAAGGAGAAGCAACATTCCTGTTTGTTCATTGTTGTTGGGATTTTGTGTCTGTCTGTCTGTGTGTTTGGTGTTTTATCACTAATTTTTTTTTCTGAAAACAAGCTTAATTCAGGAACACATTTATGAGGCATCTTTGGGTTTGAGTTTTACTTCCCCTTAACTGTATTATTCTTTTTTTATTTTTTTAATTCCAAACCTGATTTCTTGTACAGTCATGGCAAAACTGGACCAAGGCTCAGCAAAAATAGGAAAAGAAGGAAAAAAAGCCCACCATGCCCCCAGCTCCCTGCATGATTTGTTTCAAGTACAGCCTGGATTACAGACTGCCCTCAACACTCTGCCACCTCTCCCTTATTGCTCCATGATTTGCTACTGCTCATCCCCTTCCTCCTTTTTTTTTTTTTTTTTCCATTTTCTGTTCCAGTGTATATGTTGCTTATTTGTTTTATTTATTGAGATATTTTTAATGAGCTAAGACACTGCAATGTCGCTGTGTATACTGCTTCTCTTGCCAGTAAAAATAAAGATGTCATGCAGCTACTGGGGGTTTGGGATTTATGTTCTTGACTCCACAGCCCCCAGCAGAGGCTGGGACTCTTCCTTGCACCCCACAATGTTTTGACACTCAGAAATTTGGATAAAAACTCTATCCCAGGGTGGGAAGTGGGGTGATGGGGTGCAGAGGGTGTGAGCATCACATGTCTGGGCTGATGTCTGCAGGATGATTTGGCTTGGAATGGGCCTTAAAACTCAACACCTTCCACTAGACCAGGATCTGGAAACATGGGGCTAAATTATCCCAAATGACCTTTTCTCCCCATCAACTATGGGTAGAAGAAGAAAAAAAAAAAAACACAAAACAAAAAACTCCCTGCTGTGGTGTCTAGGGCCATTAAAAAATAAATCATGTCATTCCATCCAAACCAGCTTTGAGGGAAAACATTTTAAGATGCCAAATCACGGGTCTCTCTGTGTGTGCATCCAGATGCAGCCTGATAGGCTGCCGAGCCCCAATGTCAAGTGTTTATTTTGAAACAAGCCTGGTTGCGTGGAGGAAAATTCATCACATCCATTAGAAGCTCTTACTTAAAAGTAAATGACATCTCAGTCTGGGCTCTGGGTACCAGCAGAGCCAAAAACACCATTTTAAGAAGGTGAATTTAACAGCTGTCAGACAATGCAGCACACGGAATGACTTTCCCCCCCTCTGAGGAATGTGTGTTTTTTTGCATCAGTTTCTGCAAATTTGGGAACCTCTAACGGTGCTCCAGGTTGTGATTTTACCACAAGAAGTGACGTTTTTCCAAGCACGGGCACCAAAATCCAAATCCAGCTTTTCTGATGGCTTGACAGGGAGCCTGTGGTGCTGCTCTGCTGTGCCACGAGGTGCCCAGGAGCAGGAGCACACGGCTGGATTCTCCCAAGGATCTGGGCCATGTGCCTTCCCTGCTGCTGCAGAAGGTCAGGGCTGCTCCCCCCATGCTCCAGTACCATGAATTGAAGGATCTATCTCAGCAGATCAAAGGTTTTGACCTCTCCCTGTGGCTCTAAACAAAAATCAATGTTCACAAGCACCTTTAGAACCTCTTCCATGAATTCTGGGGGTTAGCCAAGGCTTCTGTGGGTGTATGGCCTTGGAGAGGTAAATCTGAAGCCTGGAATTAGGATACAACATTTGTTTTCAGGCAAAAAAAGGAGTAAGTGTCCAAATGGTCAGGAGAGAGATGTGCTGTGGGCTGCAGATGGGTGCATTCAACTCCTGAGGAGAGAACCAAGGCCATAAAATGATCCAAAAGGTTTGGGAGCTGTGAACTCTCTGGGTAACATATTTTTAGCAGCAAACACACCTGACTCCTTGAAGAGGGAGGCAGACATTTCCATCAGCTGCTGGAAAGGCTTTTTTGTGCTTGGAGTTCATGTGGCTTGAGCTGGGCAGTCAGGAAATCCAGACCCTAAACTGCAGCTGTGTCCTCGTGGCCAGCACATGGATGTATTTATATTGTATTTTCCATACAGATGAGTCTTTTTCGATGGCATTTATCACCCCTAATTCCCAAGGGGATTGAAACTGTCCTTCCCAATCCCACCTTTGATGCCACAATGCCCTGTGAGAGATTAAGGGATGTCACCAAGGGCAGGGACAGGGTGGCTCGTGCAGAAGAGGATGAAAGCAAGAAATCCCTAAAAACAGCAGGATCAAATGGGTCCCAACAATGGGATTTCTCCTACGTGGAAGCACATGCTCCCACGTGGAGCCTGGCTAAATATTGGTCCTGGATTGCTTGGTGTCTGTGCACATGAAAGGCTACAAAAAACCCCCACAAACCAGTACAAACTATTCCAGCAAACCACAAAGCAAAATATCCACTGGAAAGAAGCCAAGCACTGAGGTGAGGATGGAAAACAAACTGATTTGAGTTTTTTTAAAAAATAATTTTTTACTCAATCCCAGCTCAGCTTAGCACCTTCAACCCTCCATTTTTAAAGGTTGGAAAAAAAAAGGTTTTTGTTTTTTCAGCCAAAGTCCGCATGAAAAAATAATAACAGTAAAAAATACCCCAAACAAATCCAACTCCCAAGTCTCACCCCTTGGGATGTCTGTTCTCCCTGGCTACCCCCAAGGCCAGCCCGTTTCCACACAACCAAGGAGTGCTGACAGCAGGGAGGGATGGGGAAAGGGGGGAGCCCTGAGGATTTTTCCCAGGGATCCGTGTAAACTTGGAAGCACTGGGACCACCCAGGCACCGTTTCTGGGATGGCAAATCCAGGCCCCCCCTAGCAGGGTGACAGCAAAGAGAGGTCAGTGTCACCTCAGCACTGAGATCTTGGCTGGGAGAACCTGCATCCCACACAAACCTGGGAGAGGAGGGAGCCTCAAAGCCAGGGGAGGACCCACCAGCAGCTGCATGCTCAGGACAAGGATAAATCCTCTGTTTCCTGCTATTGGGAAGTGCAGTGACAAAGGGACCTGAATCAGGGCAGAAAGATAAAAACTGAAATCAGACACGATGTGAAAGTAACTCACCAGTCCTGGAGGGATTCAAAACCCTCCAGGTTTTGGGGACAGGAATTAGTGGTGGGCTTGGTAGTGCTGGGGGAATGGTTGGACTCTGCTCTTAGAGGGCTTGTCCGGCCTAAAGGATCCTGTGATGATTCAGGCAGACAAAACCTGCTCCAGCAGCAGATGGATGTCTGGGAAGCGATGGAAAGCAAAAGGAGAGGTCAGTCCCAGCAGGAGGCACAGCCCATCCTTTCTCACTCAGACACAGTCCCTTTGCTTTACCATTAAAAAATCACACATTTATGTCTCATCTTGAAACCTTTCTCCCACTTGCAGCACCAAAGCTGGGCAAAAGCTGCTCATCTAAACCACAGAAAGGAGCAAACACCACAGACTGAGGCGCTGGCAGAGAAACTGTGGCTGGAATCTCTGGAAATGTCCCGGGCCAGGTTGGATGGGCCTTGGAGCACCCTGGGATAGTGAAAGGTGTTCCTGCCCATGGCAGGGGGTGGGATGAGGAGATCTTCAACCACCCTTCCAACCCAAGCCATTCCATGGTTCGATGATTCCATTATTGCCAGCCTTTTGCCCGTGTTTTAACAGAATAATTCCAGGTTTTTCAGCTGCTTCTTGATGCTCTTTCTGGTCTTGATGCCATTCCCCTCGCCTTTGTAGTCTCAGGATTTGTTTGGAGCGTGGTAAAGTGCACTCAGCCCTTTTATGATTTCCTGTCCTGTTTCGGAGCCCTGCACTGAAAGACTTTAGTTGCCTCCTAAATCTTTTTCCAGAACTCTCCTGTCACTTTAAATATGGGCCAGCATTTTGTTAGCTTCAAGACTTTGAAATAATATCAAAGTAAACCTCAAAGGAAAATAATGCAGTAAAGGGGAAGGTTGGGGCTTAATTCATATTTAAATAAAGATCCTTCACTTCAGCTTGGGTTACTGTGTAAAATGACTGGGAGCAAATGGAGCTTTTAAAGGCCTTATTCCCCCCAGGGGTGTATTTTAAAATGATCAGGGAGCATACCAGGCCTAGGAATGAAATTGCCTTCCCAGGAAAAATTCCCTACCACTGGGAAGAAAATTCCTTGAAGTTCTCCAGAACCAAGATGGACTTTTTTCCTCCCTCACCTCCCCCACTGTGACCCAGAGCAATATTTGTGAATGGTGGGAAGGCAGACAGGATCCTTGTCAAAGTCTTTGGAGAAGAAGACCAAGGAGCTCAGGACTGATTTGCATGACAAAACATGGCGGTTTTTTCTCATTTTCCTTTCATTT
The DNA here is from genome assembly GCA_024734555.1 of Trochalopteron elliotii. Classification (NCBI taxonomy): domain Eukaryota; kingdom Metazoa; phylum Chordata; class Aves; order Passeriformes; family Leiothrichidae; genus Trochalopteron; species Trochalopteron elliotii. The sequence continues at coordinate 258,459 of JANPWX010000612.1, forward strand.
TCTGGGCTAACCACACATAGTAACAGGAGACACTGCCCTTTCCCCCTCCCAAAATGCTGGTTTTCAGGAGAGAAAAGGAGGACCTGAGGGCTGATTTCCAACAAGCCCCAGCACCTGACAGGGATTTGTCCAAGGGTCAGAATTCCAAGCTGACTGCCCAGCACAGGTACTTTCTCAAGAGCAGCCAAGCACTCAGCTCTGCTGGACTTTATCTGGGGATCTCCTTTGAAATTCTCCTCTAAGCTCCACATCCTGCGGCAGCGCAGAGCGGGAGTGGTGACGGATTTAGCCTTCCCCATCCCCTCTGCCTTTATTCCCTATTTCCTACTCCAGCCCCAGGAGCAGTGGGCGGGAAGGACAGCTTTTGCTAACGCCAGCAAACTCCAGATCTGCCAAAACCCTGAACAAAGGCTGTGAGAAAAATATTTCTGCAGGAAGCATTGGCTGAAACATGATTCATTTCTCCAAGATAAGTCATATCTGCCCCGGCCAACACTTACAAAAGGGTTCTACTCCCTCATCCCTGCTCCGGTCTGGATGATGGATACGGCCTGAGCATGTGCTTCCAGTTGAGGGCTGTGAATCTCCTGCCATGCCAGAGCAGTTTGAGGCTGGGGATGTGCGTGGCTCACTCTGGGTTTCCCTCACTGTCACCGGTGTGTTCTTCCCTCTCCACGCTCCGGAAGGCATCGTTCCCATTGCCGGTTTCACACCACCACTTCCAGTGTCATTGTTTTCCAGCCGGGTGTGACATCCCTGCCTGGTGCTGTGGCTTTTTCACCAGCTCCCAGAGACAATGGGCTCCACGGGTCATTTGCAGTTCATCACATCTTTGGAGCTGTCCAGGCATTTAGTTGAAAAAAAAAAATATCCATTCCTGCTTCGCACATGGCCGGGAGATCCATAATGGGATTTCCCAACATCCCTTATTGCAGAAACCCTCGTTCAAGAGGGGCCCTGCCAGACCGTGGCCTGCTTTCCCAAATTAGTGATCGGGTGGGAACTCAGTAGGAACTGGGAGAGGGACCAGCTGGCATGGCCTGGTGACATGTGGGACAGCAGCTCATGGTCCATCCAAGCATCAGGCAGGGCAGTCCTGGTGGGGTGATGGACCCAAAATCCTGGGCAGGGACCTCCATGGCCACAGCTCTTCTCACCAAGAAATCATGGAATGGTTTGGGTTGGAAGTGACCTTAGCGGTCGTCTTGTCCCACTCCCTGCCATGGGCAGGGACATCTTCCACTGTCCCAGGTTGCTCCAAGCCCTGTCCAACCTGACCTTGGACACTTCCAGGGATCCAGGGGAGGTCACAGGGACATTTCTGGGACACCACGCCACGTTCCAAAGCTGGCAGAGTCCCCCCATGGGGCCGGACACACACCTGCCACACCCAGGGTGAGCCACACACAGGCCAACCTTGGCCGCCCTTTAGATCCATCCAAGGTGGTCTCCTGGTGCCTTGTGGCATCCCAAGCCCCTCAGGTGGGATTCTGTCAATGGAATTTTCCTATCCTTTTTCTTTTTTTCCCTGGGATACAGGAAGTCAGAAGAGCTGGCTGGAGCATGAACATGTTCCCATGAGTTATTCCTTGGGTCACTCTCCCTGCAGGAATTGTCATCACCATCAGAGACATCCAAGCATCCTGTGTCACCATCACCTCTGGGGACATTGGAACAGCTGGTGGTCCATGGGCCCCTCCTGCCACGGTTTGGGCTTGTGCTTCATTTGCCAGTTGCCATCACAGAACATCCTGCTCTGAGGAGACAGAGCTGCTTGGGCAACTTGGACCAGGTAAAAGCCAACAGAAAAATTAATATCCATCAAATCTCGAGCCCCAACCTTCTCACGTAAGGGCTGAGGTGAGGTGACGTTTGTCCCTCCTGGACTCACACCACAAAAAAAATAAAGGAAGCAGGAATGTGAAGGAAGAGAGAGGTGCAGAGGAAGAAGAGGATTAGCATGAAGTACAACAGGAAGGAAGGCAAAGACCTGCCTCTTCCAGACCACACATGCAGACCTCAGGGTGGAGATGGACCAGTCATTTTCCATGTATCCACATATCAGGTGATCATTTCTTTCCTCGTGGACTCTGCTGCTCTGCACTGGGATTTCAGCAGTGCCTTGCTTAGCCCATGTTTGTTAGCACTGCATTAGAATAGAGTTAAATCAAAAAGAACAACATTTTTGTTGCAAACACAGCAGGAGCTGTTGGTGAGAAGGGATTTTATGTTATTAGAAGCTGCTCTTTCCTGCTAGAAATTCACAGAATCACAGCACAGTTCAGGTGGGAAGGAACATCAAACTCATATCACTCCACCCCCTGCCATGGGCAGGGACGCCTTCCACTATCCCAGGGTGCTCCAAGCCCCAGTGTCCCACCTGGCCTGGGACACTTCCAGGGGTCCAGGGGCAGCCACAGCTTCCCTGGCCAAACTACTCAAAATGTCCATCAGGTCTGCAGGGCTTTGGCTCCACACACTCCACAGCTCTCTGGGATGAGCAGAACATGAAGGCAAAAGCTCAGATCTGAGCAGTGGCTGCAGGACACGGCCCCAGCCCTGTCAGGGGCTGGGAACAGCCATCTCTGGTACAGCTTTGTGACCAGATCCCAGCCCCTGAACCTCATGCTGTGACATGTTTATACAACCAGACCCTTTCCCCTTCATTAGTGCCGGGGTCAGGGGGAGCCAAAGGTCAGGCTTGGAGCCAATGATTTCACTTCCAAACAAAACCTCCATCCCCTCCACCTTCCTCCTCCTGCTCATAAATTTTCATTTAGTACCACCAAGATGACTCCCCCCCTACTTTACATTCTCTTTAACAAGAGGGACCTTTCATTCCCCAAAATCAGCTCCTTCTTACCCCCAGTCCCAAGATTTTTGGGAAGCTTGGCCAGGATCCTGCCCCACATCTCAACTTATCAGTGCTAGAAAAATAAAGGTGGCAGAGATGGGAAACCCCTCAGTTGTCTCTTGGTCCAGCTGCCTGGTTTTAATGGCTCTGCCACCTGTGTTCCCACAGGATCAGGGCCTGTTTGACGTGCTAGGGGCTGGAAAATGCAAAACCAAACCCCACTGCCCAAAACACATGTCTTTGCTTTGCTTTGGAGAGAAAACAAGGGAAGAAAAGCAGGAGATGCAGCTGGCTTCCAGGCTGGCTGCCTGTACTTGTTCTTGTCCTAGAAAAGGGCAACCCAAACTGCACGAGACAAAGTGCAAAGCATCATCTGTGTTTCTCCTTGTCTGGACCCCTCTGTTTCTGTGGACACCTCTGAGACTACCAAAAAGCTCAGCCCTAACATTGTTTTACTGATCCTGAAATCTCTTACAGAACTTTTCCAGCAGTGATTCTCAGGGCTCTGCCCTCCCCTTTCCAGGGAATTTTCAGAGCTCAGCTGGCGTGGGGAAAGAATTTGGTGATTTAGATAACCTCAGAACAGGTTTAGAGATCAAATCCTGCCAGTGGGTGATTTCTGAGCTGTGAGGTTCATGTTCAAGTTCAGATTGGAATGGGGCTTGGAGCACCCTGGGACAGTGGAAGGTGTCCCTCCCTGCCCATGGCAGGGGGTGGAATGAGATGGGCTTTAAGGTCCCTTCTGAGCCAACCCCAAACCCTTCTGTGATCTTCCCACATCACCTCGGCCAGGGAACAAACTATTGCTTTGTCTCTGCTTTTCCAGCCCTCTTGGATTGCTGTCCAGGAAACTTTCCTCCCTCACCGGGTCATCCCCAGCTCCCCATCCCAGCTCGGCGTGGAGGACAGTGCCTGGGGGCTGGTGCCATCGTGTGGATGCAGCTGCAATGAAGAGGAGGAGGAGGAGAGGTGGGAGGCAGAATGCTGGGAAAAGGACAAATCTGGCATTGTCCAAGTCCGGATATAAACCACGTTCCCTCCTGGAGATTCCAATGTGTTTAAGTTCTGCTTCCTCCAGCAGGTGAATAAATAAATCGGTGAAAGGATGCACCACCTGCAATGTTTCTACCCTGTGACATCTCCTGGTGCCACAGCAAATCCCCAGAGGGAGTTTTCCCTAAGGAAAACAGCAGTGGTTGAGATTTAGATCTCTGCCAAAGGCCCAGAAGCTGAAACCACTGTACCTTACTCTGCTTTCCTGCTGCAAACAGGGCTGGAACACAACCCATGCATGTGTCATCCCCTCCAGGATCTCCGTGACTGACTGGTCAACCAACACAAACACACTCTTGAACCTGGAGGAGAATCAGGCTGTGGATTTTGGCCACTGGCAGAGTGTGGGTTCTGCACTCTGGGCTTGCATCCTGTCCTGGAAGTCACAAAGTCCCCAACCTCCAACTCCCTTGAAAAACTGAGGAGCAATCCCAGCCCAGGATAAAAATAAAGGGTCCATGGGGCCCTGCCACTCTGGGGTCAGCTGACACAGTGGATGTGCAGTCAGGCTCCTTCATGTCATTTTTCCACTGCCTTTTACAGCCTGGAGCTGAAGCCCAGCCAAATGACAAACAGGGGGGAGAACAGATCAGGAGCCTGGGGTTTCCTTTGGACAGTCAAAATCCCAAACCAAGCCCTGCTGGCTGGGATGTTCCCATTATCCTGCAGAGTGGAACACTGAACTCCAGTGGGCTCCTTCCCAAACCCCATCAGCTGTGATGGAGAGCAACCTGCCCTGACTCCTTTGGACACATGGAGTGGGGATGAGCTTGGACCCACAGGAAGGGCAGGAATTCCCTGAAGTCCAAGCACTGCTTAGCTTCCCTCCAACCCCTGCACCTCCCACACACACTCCAGGCCTGTCCACCCCTGTCATGTTTTTGGCTCCACCTCCACAATTCCCACTGCCAAGGTCTTTGAGGGGAAATCACTCTGCCAAGTGCTCTGCAAAGTCTGACTGGCTCTGCCAGGATGCCTCTGGATCTTGGCTCTGGAAGAGGCACAAGGGATGTATCAGGTGGTCAGGGCTCAACCACAAGCCCTCAGTGGCTCTGTGCTGGCTGTCACGGGGTGGGACCACCTGTAGGTGCAGGTGGGATCCCCTGGATCTCGGGTGATCCATCAGGGCATGTCCATTCTCAGTGAGCTGGCGCCCTGTCCCAGCCAGCTTTAGCAGTTTCTGCATCCAAAATCCATGAATGACCCAGCCCCAAGGTGCTGCTTCAGATTAAATGGTTCCCATTGTTATTTGGGAAATGTATGAATTTTTCCCATCTGTCTTTGACCTGTAAAACGAACTTCCCTCAGAACCGAGAGGTTGTTGCCAGCGACGACGTGTTTTCATTTCTGGTCTTTAAGCACATTTCATGGCTTGCCAAGACTTTTTAGGAGGTTAAAACTCAAGGCCTGGACTCAGCAAAGCACTTCCAGCACGTGCCAAATAGGATTTAAGTGCACACTTGTCTCTGAGCACATGTTACAGACCTGTGCTGGATGGAGATATTTGCCCAAATTGGTGCCAAAAATCATCTTCATTAACTCCTCGACTCTTCGATCCTGTCCTTGGCTTTAGTGACTTACAGGTGAAATTTGGCTTGCAGATCTGCAGCTCCTGTATTGCAGGGAGCAGCTCATTATTCAGGGAATGCTGCCTGGGGATTCAGGAAGATGCAAAAAGCCTGGGGAAGTAGAGGTGGGTGATACTTTTTTAAAAGCCTGTTTTTGAAATCATGGCAAGTCACAGAAATTTCACGGAGTGTTTAACAACAGCAAAACCAGGCAAAAAATTAAGAAGGCATATTTGAAGTGCTTCTAAATGAAAATTCTGGTTTAAAAAGAAATTCTACAATATAAACCACTGCTCAAGTGAAATATTTAATTTCAGGCTGACTGAAATACCTCTTTACAAAGAATGTATCTTCTTTCTCTCCTTTTCTTTTTTTTCTTTTTTTTTCAATTTTGGTTTGCCAAAAACTTCCATCATTTCATTTTTCACCCCAAATCATTATTTCAAGTTTTTTTTGAGCTTTGCTTTGCTAGAAAAGTCAAGGCTTGTATATCTACGTATACCCTGAGAACTGAAAACAGAGCTGGATAAATGAAGAGGGAATGCAAAATTCCGACTCTCAAGTTTGTGTTTAAGAAGTTGCCAGTCATCCAGGAGGAATTCAAGATACCACGGGTATCAAAAGACATGGGAATCTGTACTCCAGTTCCAGGAAAGACACATTTCATCATCACAAGGAAAAATACCGGATGGCAGCCAGCCCCCTCAAGCTTTCAGCATTCCTACCTGCACTGCTAAATCCCCAAATCCAGCCTTTTCTGCAGTGTGCCTTTTATCTCAGCAGCACTGCCCTCAAGTGCAGATTCCAGAGGAAAGGCAACGCTGGATTTCCTGGGAATTAAACCTTAAGCTTTTAGCTCAGGAAGGCAAGGGTCAACCAAATTTATTTGATGAACCTCCCTGTCAGACCTGTCTCATTCTCTCTCCTGCCCCATCTCTGGAAGTGTCCAAGGCCAGTTGGACAGGGCTTGGAGCAACCTGGACTGGTGAGAGGTGTCCCTGCCCACCTGAGTTGAGCTTTAAGGTCCCTTCCAACCCAAACCAGATGGGATTCCATGCACAGAGCTCCCATCAGCAAAGCAACCAGAGCTCTTCCACCCAGACAGCTCTTACAGAACAAGGTGACCGGCAGAGAGGGGGAAAATGCTCAAAATCACTTTTATTTTTTATCCTTAAAATGATTGTTTAATCCTGAAAGCAATTAAAACCAGGGAAGCTTTAATGGGGAGTTGAAAGCAGCAGTGGGGTGTGTCACTCGGGGTTTGTTCCTACTGTCAAATGGTGAAACCCTCCTGTTATTTAAGATGTCAAAAGCCTGTGAACCAAACAAAACAAAGCCCAAACTTCCCAACATCCGACCACAGTGACACATTGATGCACACCAGGAAAAGCACAGAACAAGCACAGAACAAGCAAACCTCCCTGAAAAGGGCTCTGCCAAATTTAAGGGGAGAAGAGGTTACGAGTTTTTTGTGGGAAATGCCGCTGAGAGGGAAGGATAAAAGAGACCAAGAACAAAAAAATAAAAGAAGAGGAAAGAGCAGAGGGAGAAAGGCCTGGGATAGGGCTGTGCCAGTCAGGAGGGATTTGGCCGGATGATGGTTTTACTGCACTGAAATGTGGAAGACACACTTTGATTAATTCTAGGAGACTACCCCAAAGTCATCCTCACAACTCCCAGCACGCTAATTACGGAGGAGAGGCAGGCAGTGACTCATGCAGGAAACTTCCCAGCTTCCAAAGGGGAAAAAAAAAAAAAAAAAAAAAAAAAGAAGAGTCTCAGCTCTCAAGCAAACATGAAGGTCCCCTGCTCTGTGCTGGGAGAAAGGGTGGGGACAACATGGTGGCAGGGAAGCAGCCTGGGATGGGGTGGTCCCTAGGAGGGCTGGCAGAGGAGCTGTCCCCAGGGAGGATGGGGAGGATGTGGAGGGATGAGGGTGACAGCTGTGGGTGCCTCTCCAAGGCTGGGCTTGTCCCAGCACCTCCTTGTGCAGGCAGGACAGTTGTTTTCCCATCCCTGGAGGCAGGAATCTGCCATCCCAGCAGAGACCCCCATGGGAATGCACCAGAAAAGCTGCTGCCAGCTGGTGAAACATTGTGCAGGAGCCTTGGGATCACTCTGTGTCTCTCCACCACCACCTGAACCAGCTGGAATGCTGGAACCACAGTCTGGCTCTTGGATGAAGGCCCCAGCTCCGGGGTGCCTCAAATCCAGGTCTGCTGGAACACAGAGGGAAAAACAAAGTCAGAGCCTCCGTGTCAAGTCTCAGGTGTCCTGCTCCCTCCCCTCTGCTCGGGGAGTGCTCAGCAAGGAGGAGACACAAGCACAGAGATGTTTGCTCAGCAAGGATCAGTGCCAGCTCTGAGAGAACCTCTTGGGATGACAGCAGAGAAACTGAGGGGGGTCCTTGCCTGATATTTATTATCCCATCTCAGCTCCATTCTCATCCTCTCATTTTCAACTCTCCGGGTAGCTGACAGCACCAGGAACTGAGGCCAGAGCATCAGATTAACAACATCTTTCTTCTCCAGGCTCCTGGACACATGTTGCAGTCAGCTCAACCTGTGAAGAGAACCGACACCCCAAAATCTCATGGGCCCAAGACAGAGGAGGGGGAGATGGGGACAACAGGATTAATGCCCTGTGGCCATTTTGGTTCAGTTTCTCTCTTTAGGAAGAGAAGTACTTTAAAAAAATAATTATTTCTATCTTTTTTTAAAGAAAGGAAGGTGCAGGGTGTGACCCTCATCTCCACCACCCTGGCCCAGCCTGTGTCACACAGGCTCACGTCTCTCTGGCCCTCAGCAGGAACCCACCCGTCCCTGCCCTTCAGATGGCATCAGTGATGAATAAAAAGCCACTTCCCTGCACCACTGAGCTCCTCTCTGCCTCCCTGGCTCCACCACTGGCTCCATAACCACTAGAGGGTAGTGGAAGGTAACAAGATGAGGAGATGGTTGTGTCCTCCTGGGAAGCACAGTGCCGGTGGGCTGGGAGGTTCTGTGGCTCTGGGTGTCCACCACACCCAAAATTCACAGCATCCACATGAGAAGGTTTTCCCCATAACCCCACGGCACCAGCAGGATGCTGGAGCAACCTTCAGCACAGAGGAGCCTCATGGGATGTGAAAATTGTTGTCCAGATCCTTCAGGCAAGAGGAAAGGACCACAGGCCCAGGAGAGGATGGATCTCTCCCCCAGCAGGGAAAGGAGGCCATCCTTCATCAGGAGCTGTGGGAGGCCATCTCCAGCTTTTCCAGTCCCTTAGTTCACCTTTTCCCAGTGATATCCAATGGCATAGACTCCACAGAGCTCACTGTGGTCAGTCTTGGCTTATTCAGGGTCCCAGGCCTTCACAGTCCCTCATCAGAGGGGACATAAAGCCACAGGGCCACCCAAGAACTCCTCTGACCGTGGGATTCACCAGGCGAGGTTTTGCCCAGTGTACTCTCTCAGGCAGAGCTTGGCCTCCTTGTCCTGTTGGCACCATAGAAATAAATCAATAAAAGGATTCAAATGAACCCTAAATAAAAGGTTTCTGCTGATTAGAGCAGATTTCCTTGTGGAGGAAACACGGAGAAAAGGCTGAACACTTTTTTTTCCCTTCAGTCTGGATGCCCTTGAAGTGCTTTTCATTTTTGGTCTCCAAATAATTTAGTGTGTGTCTCAGTGTGTCCGAGCCAGCCTGAGCACAAGTCACCAGGAAATGCTGGGGGTGGTGGAGATGTACATTATGTACAGGGAATTTAGTGCCAGGCCTGGGACACTGGGAATAGTTCTGGTTTTGCCATTGAGAAAACCTACGTTTTACATTTTACTGCCTGGAGTCCCCAGCCCACAGCAAGGCCATTATTAAAGAACTACAATATTAATATTTAAACCAAATTTAACAGTTCCCTTTGTAGAAATGTGGTGGGGAGGGAGAGTTATCCCATTCATTTGGTATTTTTGTGGAAATGGGAAATGTGGGGGCTTCTCCCAGGAGCATCTTTTTTTGTCCACTAGGGAACAGGTCAATATTTTGCTTGTGTCCATCCATCCATGCATCCATTCAAGGCTGGATGGGGCTTGGAGCACCCTGGGATAGTGGAAGGTGGCAGAGGATGGAACTGGATGTGCTTTAAGGTGCCTTCCAACCTGAACCATTCTGGGATTCTGTGATCTCCCTCAGGTCACTGCAACATTTCCTTTGTTACCCCCTCCCCGCTCCCAAACGCAAACGGCTCCGTTTATCTCCCAAGAGCTGGGCTGGGCTCTGTCCTGAGCAGACAATTCTCCCTTTTATCTCTCCCTGATCTGTCCAGGCAGCTCTGGAGTCCATCAGCCCCGTGATGTGATATCATCCCTTGGCACAGCCCCTGCCTCCCTGCCTGCTGCCAGGATGGATCCTGTAAACACTCACAAGGAATTGCGCTGCTCCCGAGGGGAAAGCGCCGCTTTTCCCCTCCTCCCCTCCGGAGAAAACAGCCCATCCTTCGCCCTTCATCCTTCGTACCTCATCCTTCTTCCTTCAGGGCTTGCGCAGGGCGGGAGAGGAGGAGATGGAAGCTGAAGGGAAAGCAGGAGGAAGGCTGGGGATGGAGAACCACACTGTGGATTTTCCAGGATGACCTCGGTGACTACGGAAAACAAACAGACCCGGGGAGGAAGGAGCCAGCTGTGTTCTCTGCCAGTCACTCCATTTTTAGGGGTGTTTTTTTTTAAAAAAATCTTTTATTGAGCTCTGCTGGCTGAAAAGGCTTTTCCTTGATGTGTCATGAGTTCTGCAGAGCACGGGGACAGCCAACACCCAGCTGGGACTGAGCTCAGCCTGGCAGCCTGGGGCCGGTTACTTCAGCAAACAAGATTTTGGGGATTGTATCTGTCTGCTGGTTTCCTCATCCCTGCCACCAGGATATCTCCTGAGCACATTCTGTGTTCGTCCTGCTCAACAAGGGCAGCAGAAGACCAAATTTCTGAACATCTCATCTACTAGCCCAGGTTGCTCCAAACCCCATCCAGGCTGTCCTCGAACATTTCCCAGGATCCAGGGGCAGCCACAGCCCCTTGGAGTTTCCATCCCTCCCAACCCTTCCCATGCAACAGGGAAAGGAAATAAAACACACCCCAAACCTCTGAGCACCATAAAGATTTTATTATAAACAAACCTCTGGGAGCATTTTGGGAGCCGGGGTGATTAACATTCCTTAACGAGGAGGGTGGGGATGCCCAGGGGCTGGGGAAGGGGAGGCACAGCACCCTCCTGTGGGTCCCACCTTCCCACCTAATCCCCCCATTGCCATCTGGCAGATTTACTGGCCCCACTAACGTGGCCCCCACTGATATAATGAGGAATTGCAGGCTGGGCTGTATTTCCTCATGAATTTTGCTTCCCTGCTGGAAAAGTTCAAGGCTGGGTCACATTTTATACATATTTATGCATATAAAAATATATATATACAAATATATATATATTTCTTTTTTCCAGCTGATTTCCACCTTTCCCCACCTAAAGACTCATTCACCCTCATCTTCCCTACCCAGCAGGTTTTGTACCATTGGTCTGAGTTTGGGTTAAAGAAAATAATCCAAGGGCCAAGACCCACATCCATCCTCTCCAGGGTGGGGATGCTGCATGGTGCTGCTTTCCATGGCTGCCACAGGAACACTGAGCCTGTCCTCGCCCCAGTTCCAGCCAGGAAATGCTGATTTAATCAAGCTCAGCCTCGGTTTAAGGGGCTGGAAAGGGAAAGGTGGGTAGCTGGGACTTCAAACAGCCCCATCCCTTCTCCCACACCTTCACAGGGTCACGATCAGACAGGGACATCCCCCGGCATCCTGAATCCCTGCCTGCCGAGCTCCTCCAGCTCTGCTGCACCCACCCCAAATCCTCCTTCCCTGGCCGTGGCCAAGCTGCCCTGCTCCAGGAAAAGGTCACGAGGCCCCTTCTTTCAGGACAGCAAAGCCTCAAATGTGTTTCTAGGTGAATTTTGTAACAAGTAAAATGTTTCTAGGTGAATTTTGTAATGAATAAAAGCTCCTGGCACGGCTGCCCTTGAAGGGCTCTCTCCTCTAGTTTAGCCAGAGCTCCGTAAAGAGTCGGGGTTGCTGGCACTGCCTCTGCTGCCTGAAGGCTTTAGGATGCAAATTCCAGGCACGGGTTACTGAGGAACGTGCCATCCCCACCAGTTTGGGGTTTCCTGAATCCTTTCCATGGGTCACCCCATTTCACAACCGAGAATTCCTGCTCTGCCTGGAATGCAGTCAGGATCTAGGAGGAGGTGAACCCCATGCACACATGAAGGGGGTGGCCCAGGGTGCAGGGAAGCCCAGGGGTGCCCCATGTAGCTCATGGGAACAGAGCTCATGGAAAATTTCGGATATAATCCTCCCAGGGTTTCTTCTCCCCTGCTTGGAATTAACCATAGCTGCCTGCTGGAGGGAGGCACCCTTCACCCAGGGGATTTTCCCGTTTCTATCAGGAGGGGAAGGGAAGCATTTGTTGTGCTCAAGACACTCCAGCCCCTTCATGAGATCACTTTTTTTTAAGATCTTAGAATCCCAGAATGGTTTGGGTTGGAAGGTTTTGGGTCAGAAATCTTAAGGTTGAAACCTTAATACTCATTTCATCCCACCCCCTGCCATGGGCAGGGATGCCTTCCACTATCCCAGGCTGTTCCAAGCCCCATCCAACCTGGCCTGGGACACTTCCAGGGGTGGGGAAAATAATCCTGCCAGAGCCTTTGCTTTCCTGAATCCCATCCCTGAAGCAGTCACAGACCTTCTCATCAGAGGCTGCCTCTCTAAGCTGCCTTTTTCCCACAGTTTCAGAGTTTTAGGGCCAGCATTCCTCATTTTCCATGTCATTAATCTCCACAGGCCCTGGCTCCAAGCAGTCAGGAAGCCAAACACTGCCAGACAGGTTCCAAGTGAAATCCAAGTTGTCTGGAAAAGAAGAAAATCCAGCTAAAAGTTGGGAAAGCACTTGAGCCTCAAATTGGCTCTCCCCAGCCACCCAGCAGGACAAGTGTGATGCTGCTCAGAGAACAGATGGATTTGGTGGCAGCCAGGGTGTCTTTTCCCATTCCACTTGACTTTTCCAGCAACCAGCCAAAATACATGTTCCTTTGAGCTCACAGATTTAATTGTGCCCAAGGGGGGGGGGAGGGGGGAGCCCACCCAACCCAAAGCAAAACTGGGAGATTATTTTTAAGTTTCTTTAGAAAGATGTTGCTTTGAGAGCTGCTCCTGAGCACTGTCAGCCAATGCATTTTTCAGAGCATTTTTGCTGTGAATTCTCATTTCCTCATTTTGGAAGTTGCTCTGCTGGGAATCTTCAACTCCGCAAAGTCCCAAAGACGAAGATGACACAGGCAAAACCTCTTTCAGGTGGAGTAAGGGGTGAGAAGAAACCTGTCCTACGGAGGCAAGGGGGAAAAGTGAAAACTCACCTGGAAGTCTCCAGAAATACCTTTAATCCTTCTGCAGGCTGTCCACACGTTTCAGCTCTGCTCAGGAGGACCAGAGAATCCCAGAATGGGATTCCCTTCAGTCCCTCAAGGAAGGCTTAGGTTGGATATTAGGGAAAATTTCTTCGCTGAAAGGGAGGTCAGGCATTGGCACAGCTGCCCAGGGAAACAGTGGTGGAGTCCCCATCCCAGGAGGAATTTAAAAGCCAGGTGGATGTGGCATTTGGGGACACGGGTCAGTAGTGGGATTGGCAGTCCTTGGGGAGTGGTTGGACTCTGTGGGATGAGAGGGCTTTTCCAACCAAAGTGATTCCATGATAATTCCAAGGCACTGTGTTTTCTGACTGAGGGGAGGTTGGGAGCTGCCAAGTTCTGTGCTTTGGTGTCACTTCCCTGCCTCCAGACCAAATTCCAGCATGGCTCTGCACCAGGAAGGATTGGCTGAGCAGCCCAGCAGCATGGGCACGGTGAGCCAGGATCCTTGGGACCAAGGGCATGATCCAGCTGTCTCCCAGAGCAGACCCTGATGGAATCTGCAGACATTTTCCTGCCCTGTTTGGATTCCTCTTCCCTCCATCCCCCTCCAAGCCTCTCCACAGCAGAGCTGGGAAGCAGCCCTGGATACTCAAGCCCTCAGTCCTGCCTTTCTCGCGTCACAAAGGGAAGCAGAGGAATTGTTTTGGAATAACAGTGCAAATCGAATTTGCCGTCGCAGATAAAGAGGAGAGAGGTCAAATATGAGAAGGCTTTAGATGAAAGAGGAATTAGCCTGCATCCCACCCAGAATAACTCAATTCCAGTCTCCTTTTCAGCATTCCCAGGATCTGGCACAGCACAGGGCCCTGCTGAAGCCCAGCAGATAAACTTGACCAAGGCAGTATGTTATCCCCAACGTGGAGCCGCTTCACCAGCCACAGGCCAAGCATCCCCCGTCCCCTAAAACGAGGCAAAGTATCCCAACGAGTCAGGAGCCACCATCCATCAGCCCAGGGGGAGCCGGGCAGCCCCGACCAGCTCCCTGCCGGAGCTGCGGGACGCCGCTCTGTGCTTTGGGTGTGCAAATATTCCGCAGCCTCCTCCTCCTCCTCCTCTTCCTCCTCCTCCCAAGCTGCATCCCGCGGAGGTGGGGCTGGGCACCTCCCTGCCCCAGCCTGCGGACATTCCCTAAAAACAACTCGGGGGGTGCAGCCCCTCTTCCCTTGGCTGCCCCGGCGCTCCCCAGCCTTGGCAGGGTTCGGAATGGGCTCGGGACGCTCCCAGCGAGGCTTTTTCCCCGTCTCCGCTTCAACTCCCCTCCTTTCCAGAGCCAGAGGTCTCTCCACCTTTCCCAAAGCCGTATTTCATCCCTTTTTGTCCCGGTTTCCCTCCTGCTGGAGTGCAGCAGAGAAGGATTTGGGAGCAGCCCCGAGGCAGCGCTGCCAGGGCTGGGCTGGGCTCGGGGACCCTCAGCAGCGCCGGGACCTCCTCCTGGATGAATCGGCTCCAGAAATTCCTGTCGCTCACCACCGGCTGAACCCAGCCGGCTCAAAGGCGGCTGCTAAGCCCGCGCTGGCTGCGTTATCCATGGAGATTGGAGGGGGGATTGCAGGAATTGCTCTCTGCTAGTGGGGAAGGAGGAAGGAGGGGGGGGGGGAGTTTTATTTTTTTTTCCCTTTCAAACTCAAACATGTAATTGAAGAGTGAAATTCTGAAAGCTTGCTCAACGACTTTGGGTATTTAATCACCTTTAAAGCCCAGGAATTGTTCCCCATTCCCTTTCCGACTTAATGGAAAACAGGTTTCTTGTTCCTGCAGGCGCTCTGAAGCTGTTGACCATTGGATAATTGTGCCTTGCTATAGCACAAATGCACAATTCTGTCTGCACCCTCATCCTTCTAAATACAGAAAACCCCCTCTTTTTTTAGCATTAATTGCACTGAATTTGAAGAAGTTCCTGGCCATGGCAGGGGGCTGGAACAAGATGATTTTTAAAGTTCCTTTCTGTGACTCCATGATTCCAAACCTGCCCCTCCTTGGGGCAGGGGAATGAATTAATAAAAAAATAGATGAAAAAGACTCAAAAGGGCCTGTAATAAATCAGATACAGGGCACCTGTCTGTGGCCAGTGCACACTGATGCTCTGGCTGTGCGATCCAATCTACACAGGAAATGTTTTCCCCACTTCTGTGCAGCAGTGAGATTTTGGGGTGGTTTTGTGTCAACCCCAAACATTTCCTTCTGCTACTGAATCATTTAATTTGCTGTAAACGTGGGCAGAGGTCTGCTTTTCCCTCGTGGGTATTCAGAAGACACCTGGCCCCTCTCTGTGTCCCCCAGCCAGGAGTCCTTTCCCTCAGAGCCTGTAATTAGGTTCTGTTCCTGCTGAAGTCTTCCATTCAGCACAGCCATGGAATGGGAACATATTCCCCATCCTCAGCAGGAACTGGCTTTGCCAGCTTGTGCTGCTGGAAAAAAGGCAGACTGTGCCTTCCCCACAGCCCGGGGAGCTGGGGTTTTGCCACAATTCTTAAAATATATTCTCTGTTGGTCTGTGGGCAGCCCTGCTGAGAAGCCCTGGTTTTCCAGGCAGGTCCAGCCCCTCCATGTCCCTCTTACCATGAACTTTCTCCTGCCTCAGCCCAGCTTCAGCCTTTTCTCCCATACCCAGACAAAGAGGTCCTAAATTCCTGGATGCGAGTGACCCTGTTATTGCACCTTTCCATCAATGATCACAATATTTTCCTCCAGGCAAACAGCGTGAAACACCTCCCGGCCTCTCCCTGCCAGGAACTCCCAGTCCCTTTGACATCCTCTGGAATTTCACCCCACACACTATTTCTCCCAGCATTTTCCCTGTCCCAGGGCAACTTTGCAGGTTACACCAACACACCACACCCAGGCAGGGACAACAGGTGAGTTTTCCAGGTCCCTGAGGGAGCGTCAGAGAATTCCCTAAGACATCACCCCAACCCGAAGAGAAAGCTTCTACTCCACACAGATCCAAATCCCATAATAAATCCAGGATATTTGCTGGCACACACTGAACTCCTGCCCCCCATGTGCTCAGGTTGTACATTTAATATTGGGTCCTTTTCTTCCCCCTGCAGTGCTCCCACTGCCACAGGCATTCATCTAAAGCACAAAGCCTTGACTTGGTACCCAGAGGGAGAAACTGCCTCTTCCTTCTTTAAAAATATAAGGAAAACAAGTGAAATTAAGAAAATTAAACCCAGTGAGAGTCCTGGGAAGGGTGTGCCAGCACCAGGCGAGGCATCCACCCCTCACACCCAGCCATGGGCACACATTGGAGGAGCTCCACGAAGAGCCAAAATCCTGCTGGATCACATTCATTGTGGCACAGCATCATTTTCTTTGGGATTAACAGATTTCTGGCTGTAAAAATTCCCATGGCTAAAGCAGCAGGTGCCACAGCACTGAACTCAACCCTCTCCTTAGGTCTAGTCCTGCCCACAGTGAGCTCAGAGCATTCCAGGTGAGATGATGCCTGGCATGGGGACTGGGATCATGTCTGAAACAGCCCCTATCCCTCAAAAAAACCCCTCTGCCTCAGCGGGATCAACCAGCAGTGGGATTTCACTCCCAGAAATTACCTCCCCCAGCTCCTGGCAGCTGCAGGTGCTGTCCCAGCCAGGTGGGAATCCGCAGATCATGGTGCTAAAACAATCACCAGACCCACAATCAGCACACAAATACAGACTCCAGGGAGACCTCAGAGCCCCCTCCAGAGACCTAAAGGGGCTCCAGGAGAGCTGCAGAGGGATTTGGGACAATGGATGGACAGACAGGACACAGGGAATGGCTTCCCACTGCCAGAGGGCAGGGCTGCATGGGATATTGGGAAGGAATTGTTCCCTGGGAGGGTGGGAAGGCCCTGGCACAGGGTGCCCAGAGAAGCTGTGGCTGCCCCTGGATCCCTGGCAGTGTCCAAGGCCAGGTTGGACACTGGAGTTTGGAGCAGCCTGGGACAGTGGAAAGTGTCCCTGCCCATGGCAAGGGGTTGGAATGAGAGGGCACCTCCCGGATCCTTCCAACCTAAACCATTCCATGATTCCCATGAATCATGCTGAAGCAGCAGAGGATGCTTCACTGCTGAGGGAATTGTGAGGATCCCAAGTTTTCCCTGTGAGCTCTGCCCTGCCCCTCCCACGAGGAGCCCTTGATGAAAGCCAACCTGCTGCTGCTCACAGGGAGTCACTGGAAGGAGTCCAGAACTGAAGCGTGGCTTCCTCCCCTGTGACCACAGGGCACTTCCAGGTGACAATCATGGAGCAGATGGATTTTGGATGGTTCAGGGGGCTCCAGAGACAAGCAGGAAGCCAACTGGAGGGAAAACACACATGAAAAAGGCCGTGAAAGTTATAAAGGTGGAGCTGTTTCACCTGGAAATCCAATTGTTTCTTGCAGGCACTTGTGAACATGCACCTGGGAGCCACAAGCAAACTGGGAAACTCCAGGAACTTTTTCATGAACGCTCCAAGGCAGACAGGGGTATATTTTGCCCAAAAAACCACTCGGGCACCAAGACCCCTTTCCACGACACACCAAGAACTCAGCAGATGAAACATCCCATCCCAGCAAAGGAAAGAAAGAAGATCAGCAGCAGAAACCCAGGTGATACTATAATTAACTTTTTTCTTTTATTTACACCACAAGAATAACAAGTTGTCATAATGTGGTACAAAATACTGGACTCCTAATAAAGTTGAAATTGAAGTCGGTACTGTCAGAGAAAGACACCATTGGCCAGTAAAAGAAAAAAAAAAAAGAAAAAGAAAACAGAGAAAAGAAAAAAAAAATAAAATAGAAACAAAGAAAGAAAAAAACAAGAATGAGAAAAATATTCCAACTCCACCAATTTAAAAGAAAGGACCATCAGAAAATTGAGCACAAAGAATGCTACCATCACTGAAAGTAGGGTCCATACAAGAAGAGTGAAATTGTGTCTAAATTACAGCGTAAACCGGTAGCTGCTACCAATGGTGACGTCATACTGAGCATGTATAAGTATAAAGTAGAATATAATATAGTTACAACTTTTTGATACTACATATCTGTAATAAGCTCTCGGGTGAATAATGTTTCAACCCCTTCCCCCCCCCCCCCCGCCCCCACTTTTATATATATATTATATATATAAGTTTGTCATCCTCATAAATTGGAAAATAGCGCCTCCACTATGGAGCACAGAAAAAGTGTTAATTTATTTTCTTTCAATAGGATACTTTTTTTTTCTTTTTCATCATCAATATCAAAGACAAAGTGAAGATGAGCTGAGAACGAGCCCAACTTCATGACAATGAAGAAACACATTTTGCCTTTCGCTGTAAAGTCTTGTTTTTAAACCACAGTGTTGCACAGTACACGACTGCTTAAAGTGAAACCGAGCAATAATACATCATGTAAAAGTAATTTCTTAAAAAAGTTAACGCAGCTGTGCTGAAGAGTTAACTCTTTAAAGTCCTCCTCATCCATCCATCCATCCGTCTGGCTCCTCGGAATGAACGACTCCGTGTGTTGACACAAGGGTTGCATCCAACCTCCCCACCCAGCCTTTGAGAAATCAAAGCAAAAACACCAACCCAAGGGAAAATAATAATAATAACAATAATAATAATAATGACACAGGCAGTTTACTTGGTGTGTTCGGCATAGTTTCCCTAAAAACACTGTTTCCACATAAATACAATAAACTCTATTATTGGTTAAGTCACAAGTGCTAGATAAACGTCTTAGTTTTTTTCTTTTCTTCTTAAAATGAGAAATGTTTAAGTAGTCCTTTTTGTTTTTTATTTATTTACTCTTTTTAACAATAAAAAGCACAATTTCTTCTTATTAAGTTCAGTAAGACTCCAAAAAAAAAAAAAAAAAAAAATCCCACTCTCTTTCCTTGGTGTGTTAGCTGTGTGGGTGAGTGAGTGTGTGTGACAACAACATCCCAACCTTTAATCTCTGCAAATGCCACAAGAGGAAAAAAAAAAAACCCAGTATAAAAACAAAACAAAACAAAACTAAAACCAACCCAAGGAAACCCCAAACCACCTCTTTTTTTTTTGTTTGTTTGTTTTTGTTTTTTTTTCTCATTATCGTTTTCAAAGCTGCCAAGTTTGGCGTGCAAAATCTGTATACAATATAAAGACATGCCAACCTTACAGACCATGCAACCTCAAGGTGTAGGAAACTTAAAAAAATATATTCATATATATTTATATATATATTTATATATATCAATGCCCGTAAAAGAAGGTGGGCCCAAAAAAGTTTACAAAAGGAAGAATGGAATGAATACATGACCGTGACTAATAAAAAAAAGGAATGTTTTGTATCGAAAGTAAAAAAAAAAAAAACAACCAAAAAATCCCCCCCAAAAAAACCAACCAAAAAACCCCCAATGGTTACTTGTGTACTGCAAACTGGGCCTCACTTCACTGTAAAGAGGATTGAAAGATGTTTCTTTTCTTCCCAAGCAGGTACAAAGGATGCCCTGGGCAGCACGTGCTGGCATGAGGGAGCATCCTGGGCTCCCACCCCGCTGGCACGGCCGCCCCATGGCAAAGTCATCTGAAATGAAGAAGCTTAATGGCTCAAAAAGGTGAAAAATCCCCCTGGAGAGCCTCAAAACGAGGGCTCCCTCCCCTCTCTCCGTGCCTGCACCAGCCCTGGAAAGCATCCCCAGGGAAGGTCACAGCCCAGGGAAGAGCATTCCCAGGGAAAAGGGGGATGCTGCGAAATAAATCCACATTGCCAGGAGTTTGGAGGAGACGAGCTCTGTCGTCTCGGGAAAATCTTCCCATCCTGGCAAAAAGCTGAGGGAAAGGAAGGAAGGAAGAAAGGAAAGAAGGTAGGAAGGTGGCATCCCAACAAGCTCCTCTGGATTTTTCAAAGGAACCAGCTCAGCACGGTCAGCCAGTGGCTCCCGGGAACGCACAAAGGAAGGAAAAATCTTTGCCATGACCGGGAGGAGAAATGTCAAAAACCTTCCAGGGAAGAGCTGACAACACAAAGGGAGGTGTAAACATGGGCACTGCCCACGGCACAAGGAGCAAAACCCCACATCAGTCACCGAATTCGGCAGCCAGATGGATTTGAGATCACAGCAGCAGCGTGGTTGGATGGAAGAAAACCCCAAACCACAACATCCCCAGGTACGTGGCGCTCTCACATGGGGGGATTTTTAGGATATGCCGAGGACAGGCATTGCCAACGGGGCTTTTTGGGGTTTTAGGACGTACTTGGGTTTGCACAACTCAAATACTGTAGTGTCTGGTTTTGAAACTGCGCTAGAAATTGAGGAAGGAAACAAAAGCCTCCAGCGTGGGGTCACGCTCCCGATTCCTCCCGCCAGCGAGTCCTGAACGGAATGAAAGCGGCTGCTTCGAGAACTGGAAAGAAGAGAAGTTACTGGAAGCAACCCCACCAGTCACCGTGGGAACAGGATAAAAGAAGGAAGGGTGGTTAAGGAGAAGCTGTGCTGGGATGAGGAATGTGCTGTCCTACACTGCTGGAGGAAGGCACGTGGGGAGCGCCGTCTCCGCAAAGATGTTCTGCTCTCCGTGGCAGGCCTTGCAGCCTCTCCCACCTGGCATTCCCGGGAGGCAGTCACCTCCTTGGGGTGGGGGGCGAAAAAAAAAAGCCTCCAAAAACCCGTCCCAGCGCTGGGAAGAAGAAGAAGAGGGGAGAAAAAGACGGAGAGAGGAGGTGGGGAGTTTGTGGGCGTGTCCGGCAGAGAGAAAATGCCGGCGGTGCCGGAGTGTCCAGGGAGCCTTCCTGAGGGCAGGCAGCGCCAGGAGCCACAGGCCGGACAAAGGCATCGCCCACTGAACGCTACCAGGTAAGAAAATTCCTTATTTTCTTTACAGAGCTACTACAAGAGAGCTGAGGAAATATACAGTCAGCGGAATCGATACAACAAAAGAGCCCATGGCGGTCCCTCATCCTCCTCCTCCTCCTCGGTAAAACGCGCCTTTTCCCAGAAAAAAACAAACTCTGTCGATCTGCCCACAGTTCCTTACACCTGCAGAAAGCTGCTCACTGTACAAAAGAGTTGAGGAAAAGGAGAGAAAACAATACAGAAAATAATAATAAAAAAACTTTAAAAAAAAAAAAAAAGAAAAAAAAAGAAAGGAAAATCCATGTATTATAAGCAAGAAAAGAGGGAGGAAGAAAGGTTTAGATGCTATTGCCGTTCGGAAAGGAAACCTGCCAAATGGAAAAGAAATGTCAGAGTCACACAAACAAGGCTTCCGGAGGGTTTCAGGAAATATCCATATAAAAATTAACAGCAAATTCAGCGTCTTTGCTATAAAAAACTCTTTTTTTTCTTGTTTTTGTTAGAAAAGGATCACAACTAAAAACCTTAAATTAAAATACAAATGTTTAGGGTAGTTGCCCAGTGGCTAAAGTGTTGGCTTTCTGAAAAACTTCCCAACCTGTCACCTGAAAAGTCCTCGAGTTTCAACCTGGATCCTTTTCCAAAAGCACCTTTGACGTTCCAATTCCCAAATCTGTCCCTAGGGAGCTTCCAATGGCTACTGTTAGAGTATGCATTTATTACATATATTTTTTTTCTTTTTTCTATAAATGCATCATAAATATTTTTCTCAATAATTCATAGGAATCCGGTTTCTAAGCTTGGAATACATTTGGAATATACATTATACACATATATATATTTATACCTAACAATTTAAGCAATATCTCATGCTAGCTGCTTTTAATAAAAAGCATTCCAGTCTTAAAACCTGCATTTGTGTCTAATACATGCTTCGACAACCAAATTGATAAGTTCAATTACTAGATAATGTAGAAGAGAGAGAAAACATTTGAAAATTGGTTGTTAAAAATGGCTGAATTTCAAAGACCCAACAGTATTTGCCACTTTTTTGGCAACTACCTTAATTTTTTCCTTTTTTTTTTCTTTTTTCCTTTTTTTTTTTCTCTGAAACAGCAATGAAAGAAAACAAAACAAATCCGAACTTGTTGACAGTTTTTGGAGACACTCTGTTCAGCTGATGCCTGCTTCCCACCATCATGCCAGCACAAGCCAAAAAGTCTTCCTTCCTGATGGCAGTCCTTGGCTTTCCCAACCAGAGGAAAAATATTCAGGAACTGCTGTGTTCTTTATGTTGTTGTTTTTTTTTTTTCTTTTTTTGTTTTTTTTTTTGTGTGTGTGTGTGTTTTGTTTTTTTTTAATTAATTTTTACTTAAGGCATTGTTCCTCAAACTTCAGAAAATCCAGCTGCACCAAATCCATCAATTAAAAAAAAAGGCACAAACTCATCTTCAGATGGCTTTGGAGACAATAAAGCCGACTCCATCTGGGCTACCGTTCCCCCCCTTCTGCTTCCCTTTCCTTTAGGTGTCAGATGAGTCCCTCATTCCCTGTCCCTCCCCGTTAAAAATTCAGCATCATCTCCCAACGTTCCCGTTCCGACAAGAGCTGTCGTTGACTCACAGGCAGGCAAGAGCTATTTCCAAATATCCAAGAAATGAAAGTACACGATGGGTTGAGTGGTTCAAGCGGAGATTGCTCAGTTGTGGGTAATCAACTTTGTAAGCACCAGTTTTATGTTAAGGTTTGTTTGATTTGTGTTGTTGAATCTTTGATTTCTTTATTATTCTTTTGTTTTTGTTCTTTTGTTTGGCAACTCTGCCAAAGACTTCCTGGGCGTCGTTCCTCTTTCCGCTCCTGGTGAGGACCAGAGGAAGAGTGCCCAACGTGTCAGTCCTTTGCTGCTCTTCACCAGCATTTTTTTTCGGCAAAAAGAGACTCAAAGTTGCGGAGAGATTTGGTTTTTTGTGTCGCTTTGCTTTGCTTTACACCTGGCTGTCCTTCCGTGTTCAGGAAACAACCGTGACAGGACGCAGGAGTAACAAGAGAAAGCTTCTTGGCAGAGCTTCAAGACGAAGACAAACAGACAGGAGAACTCCAGCTCGAAGGTGGGTGCTACAGGGGAGGCTCCTCTTCCATGGGTTCGTCCTCAGGTCTGAGGGATTGCGCAGCCAGGCAGGGTGGGAGAGGGAGTGGAGAGAGAAAAGAGGGTTGGGCATGACATAGTTGGACAATTGGTGGTGCAAAGTCTCACTCCCTTATGTTCCCATCGCCTTCCCACCCAGTCAGCGGGGATCACCTGGAATTAAACCTGCCACCAAGAAGGGCTTTTGGACAATCTCACTTGGGCAACATTAACATTACCCCCAGCAAAATAAGTTCTTTTTTTGTGGCCCAAAACCATGCTCGGACCAGAAGTCTCAGGTACAGGGTGCATGCAGAAAGCTCATGGCTCTGCTGCTCTCCTGCAGCCCAGGAGGTCTTTTGGGAACTCACAGAGGACAGGGGATGTGGGGAACACAGCAGCCGTGGCTGAAAGGAGAGGATTAACCTGGAAGGCTGCTCCTCCTGCCTGGGCAGACCTGGAAATGTGATGGGAAACCACTGACCTCTTCTCTGCCGGCTTCACGCCCACCGACAGCGACGCCATGGCCGTCACCGTCTCCGCCTCCTCGTTCTCACACTTCTGGGCCTCCACCAGGGAATATCCCACCGTGGAGGCGAAACGCTGGAGGGAATGCCAGTACTTGCCTGGGGGAGAAGTGACAACAGGGCCATCAGGGCACCATTCCAGCTCCTGCTTTCCCAAACTTGGCTGCCAACTCCGAACTGCCCAGGAAACACTCATCTGATCCATACTCTCACTTTAAGAGCCTTAGGTGCTCAAAAAATAATTCCTTTTCCACTTCGAATCCCTCAGAAACTTCTAGAACTAAGGACAAATGCACCTGGAAAGGTCTCTCTACCAAAAAATGCAGGAGAGGGAAGGATGCAGTCCAGGTCTGGATCCAGCTGCTGACTGCCACGTGCTTTCAGTGGGCAAATTCCTAAGACTAAAGAAGTCCAAGGTCTATTTAGAGCCATTAAAGTTGGAAAAGACCTCCAAGATCACCAAGTCCAAGGTTCAACCTCCAATGTATTTTTAATGTTGGCAGTTGGACACCCTTTTGCATTGGGAAGAGCACAGGGAAGGCTCCAGAGGAAAGGATTTCCAAGAATTTCTCCAGGCAAGGTTCAACACAATGATTTTAAACTTCTTGGCTAAATAAACTTAAAATACCAACAACTGCCAGCAAAAGTCATAGAATATCCTTGGAAGGGACCTAGAGGCATCATCAAATCCAACTCCTGGCCCTCCACAGGACATCCCAAGAATCCCACCTTGTGCCTGAGAGCCTGCTTCACTTCCATGCCTATCTGCTCCTAATTAATGGGTGCCACAACACCCAACAAGACTTCTGTTATTCAGAGATGCTTAATTGCTTTTGAAGAAGTAAGAGCCCCCTCTAAGGGCAGGACAGAGATTTCAGAGCTTTTAATTATTGTTGGGTTAACAGCTGGACTGGATCATCCTGAAGGTCTTTTCCAACCTTACCTGTGCTCTGATTCTGCAATTCCCCCTAAAGGCCTAAAGCCTTGGTGGGCATGGCTCCAGTTTGTGGCTGCACAAAAACCCAGTTTGGGGTGCAGTGACCACCAGGAAACCGGGAAATGGGAGCATGGAGCTGGCAGAATGGGGGAGAAGCCCGAGGGATGTCCCCCAGGGGATCAGCTGGGTCGGTGGGGCTGCACTCACTGTGGATCTCGATGACTTTCTCCATGGAATGCACCGCGTTAGCATTTGCTCTCTGCTGGAAAACCTTCTCTGGAAGAGGGTCAAGCTGGACAGAGAGAGAGGAACACCAAAGGAATGTTACCACTGAACCCCAGAATGATTTTGGTGGGAAGGAACATTAAAGCTCATCCCATTCCATTCCCCATCATGGGCAGGGATACCTCCCACTAGTCAGTTCTGCAGTGGGAACATTGCCTGTGCCATCCCAGGGAAAGGCCTGGCAGCATTGCTGGAGGAATGTTTTAGGATTTATTTGATTTCCTTTAGAAAAACCCAAGAAAAGGAGACACCTCTGCCCTCCCAGGTACTCCACTAATGAATGAATGAATCCCAAACTTCCAAGGTGGGCTGTCCAAAACAAGAGATGCCCACTGTTAACTGTGCTGAAAACAGCACCCAAGGTCCAACCAGAGATGTTCCCCAGCAAAGAACAGCCAGAATTTAGTAGTTAAAAATATCTATGGCAAAGTTTAACTTCTGCTCAAAGGCAAGAGAAGTTGCAGCAAAGACTGCTCTTATGAGCACATGGTAGCCATTCCAAAGGTACTTCACTGGATGCTGCGTTCCAGATTCAGTAATTATGGATTGCACTTTTTATTAATTCTCTAAAAATAGTTCTGCTCCAAACTGGTTTCTGTATGACATTAAGTGAAGGCAAAAGCATTCCTGGATAAGTCTTTGAGCAAGAGCTTTCCAAGGCCTCTTGGTTGACACTGAGACAAAGCATGTCCCTGAGTCCAGAGCTCACTCGTTCTCCTGAAATAACATTCACAAATAGCCTCAGCCTGTGCAAAAGGGAGCAAAAACCTCTGGGCATGAGGCACCTGGTTTTCATCACCTTCTTGTCTGAAGGGCAGAGGCTGGTGATGCCCATGGTGGACTGAGCAGCTCGGCAGAGTAATGGGAGAGGAACAGTGCCTAACTGGTCTGGACTGCCATCAGCAGACCTCGGAATCATGGAATGCCAAGGGGTGAAGGGATCTTAGAACTCATCTCATTCCACCCCCTGCCATGGGCAGGGACACCTTCCACTATCCCAGACTGCTCCAAGCCCTGTCCAGCCTGGCCTTGGACACTTCCAGGGATCCAGGGGCAGCCACAGCTTCTCTGGGCACCCTGTGCCAGGGCCTGTGCACCCTCACACGGAACAATTCCTTCCCAATATCCCATCTAACCCTGTCCTCTGTGCTTAAAATGGATTAAACCATTCTCCCTTTTCCTGTCCCATCAGGACCCTGTCCAAAGTTCCTGTCCAGCTCTCTTGGAGATGCTTTAGGCACTGGAAGACTTTTCCCTGGAGCCTTCTCCAGGCTGATTAACTCAAACTCTCTCAGACTTCATCAAAGTCTCTTTCTGCACCAAACCCACCTCTGATTCCCACTGAAGCCTTGTGAGCTTTGCACAGTTCTGCCACCACAGCAGTGCAGGTCCATTCCCCAGCCCTGAGCCCCTCCCCCAGAGCAGT
This sequence comes from Trochalopteron elliotii, assembly GCA_024734555.1. Lineage (NCBI taxonomy): Eukaryota > Metazoa > Chordata > Aves > Passeriformes > Leiothrichidae > Trochalopteron > Trochalopteron elliotii. Next base: position 284,509 of record JANPWX010000612.1, read on the forward strand.
AATCAGCTGCACAGCCCCAGCTCTGGCTTAATTTCCAGGCCAGTTGGAGAGGATCTGGCTCCCGCGCTTGCCCCACGCTCCTCCCGATGCGGGAGTTTTGATCTCCGCCGGTGGATGTCGACGCTCGGGGGACTGGCACCGTTCCCCTCATTTCCTACCAGCCCTGGTGGAGTTCCAGGATGGCTCCTGAGCCAGTCCAGCTCCCTGCAGCCCACCCTGGCCACAGCTGCCTGTCCATGTGTGTGCAGGCAAGATCCTCCGACACGCCGTAGATCAAACCACATCAAAGGGCCGCGGCACAGAGCTGCAGCCATTCCCCCAACTCCCTCGCCTTCACAAGGCTCGAGAAAAGACCTGGATAAAACAAGTGTTTCCTGCTTTCTGATGTGTGGGTAAGGCAGGGAATATTACCCTATCTGCACAGCCCACCTAGGACAAGTGAGAGCAGGTCTGTGTTTAAGTGTCCTTGTATCCATGATTAAAATAATCAATGTTTTTTACCTTTAAGAATCAATATTCCCTCTGCTCAATGAAACCACTCAGACACCTCACAACATCCAAGGTATCCTGAGTGCTGAGCTCTCCCCACAGCCTTACACTCCCTAACACATCCATGGCTTGGATCAATGACATCCTCCAGCCACTATGTCCACTACTTCCCTTTGAAAGTGCATCCTACACCCAAAGGTGGATGGAGCCAGAGGAATTGTCTTGTGGTGACCACTTGAAACAGATGGGTGCTGCAATAAACACCTCACAGAATCCCAGGTCTGGCTTACAAGGGACCTTAGAGCTCATCCAGTCCCAACCCCTGCCAGGGACAGGGACACGTTCCACTATCCCACGTTGCTCCAAACCTCATCCAACCTGGCCTTGGACACTTCCAGGGATCCAGGGACAGACACAGCTTCTCTATGAAATCTGTGCCAGTGCTCCACCACTGGAAGCCCCCTGTTTCCATGCTGGGGTGGGCAGATGCTTCCTGAGTTTTCAGCTGTCCCAAGGCCTGAGTGCAGGCTAGAGCCATTCCCTGTGCCTAGAGCTGTCTCAGAGCTGCCTGGCCAAGCACAAGGAGCAGGATGTTCCCTGGACACTGGGAGCTGGGATGCTGGAAGCAGGTGCTTCTGATGAATCCCAGCTGGTTTATCTCTGGGCCTGGCTACTCCAGCCTCCCCCTTAAGGCTGAGTGAAGACAGAGCACTTCTCCAACAGGCTGGAAGTCAAACTGCTCCACACCTCCATGCAGATCCAAGCTCCCTCTCCATCTCCCCAGACACCTGATGGTCACTGAACTACAACCCTTGGCAGAAATCAGCTCCCTCTGGAACAGACCCACTGCTTGGCTCCTCTCATGCTGCACCTCAGCCCAAACTAACCATACTCAAAAGCCCTCAAACATGGTTTCAAGTTGCACCAAAGGAGGTTTAAATTGGATATTAGGGAAAATTCCTTCACTGGAAGCATGCTTAGGCATTGAGTCAGGCTGCCCAGGGCAGTGGTGGAGTCACCATCCCTGCAGGGATTTCAAAGATGTGTACATGTAGCATTTTTTTTTCATCCCACTGACACTAAAATTTGAGGGAGGAAGGCAGAAAAGATGGAGCATCTAAAGTTTTCTCTGCAGGAAAATACCCTGAGCTCTTCAGAATCCAACATTGTGCTGTACTTCTCTGTCTGGCTCTTATCTTGCAACCACACCCTCTAACCTTTCTGGCCAATTTCTCTGACACAGCTAAGGCTTTTCCTACACAGCAACATGCAGAAAATAGAAAATATAACTCCAAGGAAAAAATCCAGCTGCAAATCATGTCAAGCAAGCTGCCCCATGCAGCAGGCACAGGCTGTAAGACTAGAGAGGGGAGCAAAGAGAAGGGAGGGCTTGCACAGCAAATTCAGAAATTAATTAAAAGAGTTTTTTTTTTTTTCAAAGAGCACAAAGCAAATTATTTGGAGAAAGAACAAAAAATCATTCCTAGCCGTTTCCCCCATCACACGGACTGCAAAGCACAGGTGGTTTCTAAGTATAAAACAAACACTCTTTAAAGCACCAAGTATCCGAAGGACACAAAACAACGACAGAAACTTGGCAGACAGGAGGATGAGACGCCCAAACTCGAGGGGGGAGGAGGTTTTGGGGGTGCCTGTACCTCGTTTCCCAGCAGGGCAGACACACAGGCCTCCGAGGCGTCGCAGATGGCCGTGAGGTCGTGGCCACCCTCAAGGGCCAGCACGACGCGGCCCCCGGCCAGGCCCATCAGCTGCTTCGTCAGGTACCCGAAGCCTGCAACAAGGGAACAGAGGAAATGCAGGAGAAGGGCAAAGGTGGCAGCTGGAATCAGGCTCCTGGCGGAGGATCAAAGAATTAGGGAGAGGAATTACATCATATTAAAAACCCAGCAGGGATTTGAAAGGGCTCAGCACATAACACGAGCCAGGTTGGGCTTTAACGCGCTCGCCGCGCCATTCCAGCCGTGGTGTCCCTGGGATGGATCCGTGTGTCCCCACCAGCACCACCCCAGCTGAGAGCATCACCATCCTCCCCTTGCCACCCCTCAGCCCCCCAAATTAAAGCCAGCAGGCAACATTCCTTCTGGGAGCAGGGAAAGGAGTGGACTTCTGCTGGTTGTTGCTTTGGGGGAGGGAGCAGGAAGGGGAATCGGCCCAGTTTGGGTTGGGATAGCAGCAGTGGTGCCCCAGAGAGATTTAGGTTTGACATCTCGTTCTCAGCAGACGGCTCTTCCCGTCCATAATATGCTATAAAAATTCCAGGGGCACCCGGCACTTTGATCAGATGACACACAATACATTTCTGCCCCCTTTAAACAAAACAGAACCAAGCGGTGAGGATTTAAAAAACGTGTCCTCAAAGCAACCTTCCCCCTCCAGGAGAAAAAGAAAAAAAAATCAAAAAGCCAAACAAAGGAAAAGCCAGGGAATTTCTACCCTCCATCCCCACTCCCTGCTTTCTGCTTTGGAGTGAACCCCTTTGCGAGTTGGCAAATTTAACAAATTAACAGGAAGAGAAAAACATCCACTGCCAAGCCCATAACTGGTTTTGTGAGAGGAGCAGAGCATGGCAAATTCAACCCAGCAGGTAAACAAGACCTTCCCTTTCCCAAGTGTTTCTGGATATCTCAAGGAACTTGTCTCTTGTAAACCTATTTCACTTTATTCTTATATAAAGTTTATAGGTTCAGCTCCCTTACAGGGTTTTAAAGTTCATTGCAGAGAACAGCTTTTCTGGCTGGAAAAAACTCTTAAAAAATAACAATAAAACCCTTTTTGCAAGAAAAACTATCCTCTGGATCAATTTGAATGAAACAGTGCCAAGTAAACTCCATGTAACCTGGGGGGAATTTCAGTGCATCCCAGACCCGAAGCAAAAAAGGAGGGTTTGGGGGTCTCTGTAATTAATTCAAAGGTGGAGAGCAAAAGTATTCAGCTCAAAATTTTAATAAGGTATCCTGGAGGAAGAAATGGACCTGTGATGGCAATGAGAGTGTTTACAGCTGGTATTGCCTTTTCCTGCAATTTTATATTAAAACCAGCGTAACTCTAATTCAGCAGAGATGTGACTGCAAATAAATTACACAGTATTACATATTGAATATTTCAAAGTTGAAATATGCAATGTTTCAAAAAAAAAAAAAAGAAAAGAAAAAAAGGAAAAAGAATTAAGGCTTCAACCAGGCCAAAATATGCATTACAAAAAGATCAACGCCATGAAAATTCAAATAAAAAGGATGGAAGTTTTGCCATTGAAATGAAAGATCTGAAATAGATCCCACCAAGTAAAATCTGGCAACACTGCCCTTTAATCCCTAGGACAGCAGCAGAAATAAAGCCCCCACTTACATTTTGCTGACAGATTATATCCTCCGAGGGGTGTGGGGTGCCCTTCCACAGCATCGAAACCAGATGACACCAGCACAACGTCTGGGGCAAACTCGTTGGCAATGGGCATCACTACTGTCCTGCAACACAAAATATCCATGGCACACACATTAGGGTGGCTCCTGAGCAAAGGGAGGGGTGTTTAAACCCTCTCACCAAACCCTTATTCCACATCAGCAAAGTCCAACTATTTTCCTACAAGGTGAGAGTCTGGCTGGAAGAACTCCTTGCACTCTCTGGGATTTCCTCCACCTCATGTTTTGAGCAGGGAAATCAGTTGTCACCCCTTGTGTTTCCCATTTGGGATCATATCCTGATTTACATGCATAGGAGTAAGGGTAAAATAAGAGGGCATCTGGCACAGGCTTCCCACTACCTGGGAAACCTCACCCCAAGGCATTATCTCCAAGTCCTCCCTCAAAACATCTCCTATAGGCTCTGCAAAATGATGCCTTCCTCCCGTGCTGCACTTCTTATTTCCCACAACAAAAGGCTGGGAGTGCCCCATGGGGAAGAACAGCTTTAAAATGCAAACACCCCACCCAGATCCACCTCTCCCAACACTGTTCCCCACCCAAATCCACCTCTCCCAAGCCCAGTTCCCTGTCCCCTGACATTTTGTTCACTAAAAAATGGATGGAATTGCTCAGCATCCCCATCCTATTGACTGTTAAAGTTGTATTTAAATGAAAGGAGGGGTCTGTTCCTGTGGTTTCTCACCAAAAGACCTTTTCCCCCTCTGATTTCTCTTTCTTCCAACTCCACAATTTCTCCTCAAAACCTATACGAGGTTGCGAGCATCCCATTCCCCACATCAAGACGCACTTCCCAAATCAGGGTTTTTCCATTGTAACTGCACCTACTGATTTCTGGATGTATTCCTAGGGCAACCTGACCTGTAATTTTCCCATTTCCCCATCCTAGAACAGCCACCAGAGCCAGGATAACTTTCTACAGCAGGAACTGAAGTTATTTTACCCATGTCCCAAAGCATGGACCTGTAAATCTTTGCACACACAAGTATCTCACTTTATTGAGTCGAGAATTTATGTGATGCTCTAAAAACAAAGCCCAGGGGGGCCTGTTCCGTGGTGAGATGGCTCAAGTGCTATCAGGACGCTCATAAAAGTTCCCAGTTTTTGCCACGAGGATATTAAACAGCCACAAGACATCTGCCAGAGTCAGCAGACATCCAGCTGAGCTCGTGCCTCTCCGCAGAGCTGATTTTTAACTCAGCATCAACCTCTGCCAGGCACTGAGCAAACCCACCCCCAAGTCTCCACTGCCACCACGGAGCAGGGACAGGCATCCAGACACCAAAAAAAATGCCCCCCCCACACCTCCCAGCTTTTTTTTTTTCCCAACTATTTGCCACAGCAATCCCAGAGCCTCCTGCAATCACTGCCGATCTCTGTGCACACACACAGACCTCTGCAAGAAAAATGTCATTTTCCCTTAATCTGCACAAAATCCCAACAAGGAATTTGAATTTTTTCCTCTAACGATGTGATTGCCCTCTCCATATTGTCCTTGGGGGATGATTCCATGAGGAAGACAAGAGCACAGTTCTGGCTGGTGACTTTACAGTTTGGTGGAACCCACAGGCACTTCTAGGAAAAACCACCTCCCTCACTGCAGCCTGAAGCAGCAATTCCAGAGCAAGTGCAGCAGCTGAGAGTTTATTTTCCCTGAGCTTTGAAGTGCTGCTGAGCTCTTTCATTCCTCACCCAAGGAAAACTGCTCAAATCATCAGATTTATTTCCCCCCCTCCTGAGTTAAGATGCCATAGGAGCTGCTAGGATCTCAGTGGAAGTGTGGGGTCACCAGAGTCTGCCCAAACCTGCACTCTCAAGGTGTGGGGATGGTCCATCAGCACTGAGCAACCCCAGGGATCACAGATCCATGGGGATTCTCAGCCATGGGACAGCTCATGGAGCACAGAATGGCTGGGAAGGACCTTAAAGACCATCTCATTCCAACCCCGGCACACATGTCCAGTCCAGAGGCTCCTGAGGAATGGGACAGCTGGTGACCCTTGGCTAGAGGTGCCTGTGGGTGACAGTGACAGACTGACCCCTCCAAGCACAGCCACACAGTGCCCAGGGCTAACCTTGAACCCTGCCAGGGGCAGTTTTAGCAGAGGAAAAGCCCATCTCCTAATCCCAGTACGACACCAGCATCCCAAAGCCACAGTCTCAGCTCTGTTTGATGCTCTCCATGGATGTAAAACTTTATCCAGGAGGGCCAAAGCCAGCACTCCCTCACTTTGCCTTTTTAACTGTAAGAAAAAATGACAAAAATCTGGTGCGCTTCTGAGATTCCATCTGCAGACAGTGTTTTTGACAGATCTCATCCAGCTTTTTGCTTTTTAATTTTCCCTTGTCCGCAGATAAAACCAGCCCCTTCCCTTCAGATCCACCCCAGTAAAGCCAAACTCTCCAGAGGAACAAGGATTAAACTGCAAACAGCCCTGTGGCTTTGCCCTGCTGATGAGACTTTCTGAAAAGCCAGAAATTCGAATTATTACCCAGGAGATAAGCAGTTCTGCCTGGAATTGGGTCTTTTAAGGAATGGCTGAGGTGGCTGTAAAGTTATTCCCAGAGGAATGAATACTCCTAACACTGAATATTCATTCAATCCATGAAGATTTTTTTTTTAAAAAAAGTAAACTGAAATTTCCCAAATTTCAGAGCCTTTTTTTGCTCGCTTAAAATAAATGAAAGCCTTTTATTTGCCTGGTTACAGCTGAGCTGAACAGCTCTATACGAGAGCAAACTGACGGCTGCAACCAGCAAAACCTCCCCACTGTGCTCTGCAATCGCTTGGGAGAGAGAAAACAAAAATAAATGCAATTTTAGATCTATTTTCCAGAAGGCTGAATGAACAATTTTTAGCCTGGCATTAGCCAATTCCCCAATTAAATGCTTAATAAACAACAGGCAGATGAAACAATCCTACAGAGGATTATTTTGGGCTTTAAATACTCAATTGCAGCGAGTAAATTGGTGAAACTTAGAAGGCTGAACATTTTTTTAGAAACTTTTTCCCTGTCTTGGTCACATCTATGTTTTATATCTATTTTTATATGTACTATGTATATATTTATACAAGTTAAGTACATATATTTCACATAGATTTATATATCTATTGATATATTACATATTTTATACATATCTTGTATATATTTCTATATAAGTTATGTATGTATAGTTTTATATATGTTATATATTTTATATACATAAACTAAAAACGTTATCCACTGCTCCTCAGGCTAACCAGCCTCCCGAAAATTCCAGTCTTTGCTTCTCCATGGTCATTTACTGTGTCAAAAGGGTTTAGGAATTTGGGGATGAAATCGGCGTGGGGAGAGCATGAAATTGAAAATACAGCAACAACCGTTCCAGGCAAAACATCATCTCCTCCCCTGCCTCCTCTTCCTCACTCCTGAAATGGCTTATGCATCGAGGGAAAAACCCAAATCCTCCCAAAATTGGTTCCTGAACTTGTTTAATGCTTTTGAAAGCAGCAGGAGGAGGGGGAAATGCAGTCCTGGCTTTTTCCTTCTGGTTGAGGTGTTTTAAATAAAATTGAACGTGGAATCGAGCTGTACATGGAATTATGGCTGTGGAGGAGACCTCGGGACAGCAGAAAAAATTCTCAGAACACAACAGAACTGCTGGAATCATCAGGAAAACTTCCTTGAAGTAAATTCAGAGGGAAACTCCTGTGGACAAAACATTTTTAATTTCACTAATTGCTGTTCCCATATAACAAGGAACCAGCCACAGCCTTCCATTTCTCCTGCAGGTCTCTTAGCTGGGTTCACACCTGGATCAGGAGGATTGAGAGAGGCAAACAGGATTTCTGCTCATGTAAAATGTTAGGGAAGAACAAATCCTGATCCAAAACACCCCTCCAAATTTTACAACTGCTTGTTTCTGTAACTACAGAACAACAGCGGAGACACCGGGAATGTTCTGAGGAGTTCACGGCTTTGGGAACGACGTGCCCTGCATTTTTCCCATTAAACTGACCCCATTTCTGCTTGACCTGTGAAATCGGGGATTGCCCACACATTCGGGGGCTGAGTTCAGGTGTGGGATGTGGAGCTGACTCCAGCACAGCCACAGCTACCACGGGATGCAGGAGCTCCAGGCTCCCAAAAAACACCCCGAATCCCTTCTTATCTCCCCCCCACCCACACACACCAAAACAGGGCACCCTGGAGCAGGGACAGGCAGTGATTTCAGCCCCAGGTTAGGAAGGTAACAAGTGACAAAGTGCAGGGAAAAATACGTTTTTAACTCCTCTCACTTCTGATATGTCTTGGTGGCATTAAGGACCATCCAGAGGTCAGGGAGAGCTTGGGCACCCCAAGACTGAGGAGATAATATTTGGAGACAGGATGAAAATCACTGATGTGAGTTTCCATCTTTTTTTGGACAGAGCAAACCCACACTAAAACAGGTCTTCAGCATGGGGACAGAGTGGTTTCGCTGGGATTTATTTATTCCCTCATTTCTCTCGTTGAGGACAATTATCTCAGCTATTTTCACTTCTCAAACCCAAACACTGGCTCTTCCTGAAATACACCAACAAAAAACGAGGAGCACGTTGCTTATTTAAATCTGCTCCTTTTACACAGAGAAAGGACTTTTGTACCCCCAAAACAGGCATGTGAGGAGTTAATGCTTGAAAAAAACAGAAAAAGTCTATCAGTATCTTTGCCTAGCTCAAAGGATTTCCACTGATTCCTCTCCAGACTTCAAAGCCTCACAGTTTGGCATTCGGACTGGTTTGAATTAAAGCTCAGTTCTCCACTGCGAGTTTCCAAGTTCATGGTGAAAATGCCTCCCGCTTCTGGAGTTCATTATGGCCAATTTTCTTATCTTTTCTTCATCTTCGGTTTGATCCCCAGCAAATGCAACGTGGCATTTGACGGGGTGGAATAACAAGGTGCTGCCTTGAAGGCATGTATTGTCTCAAGGGGCTAAAGCAAGAAAAGAAGGGGAAAAAAATAGGATATATGACCCATTCCCTTCACTTTCTAACTCTCGGGGGACTATAAATTGCAAACTTCAAAGCGTTATTTTACATTAAAATCAATAGAAAGATTCAGGGGGTGGGGGTGGGGGGGAAAAATGTTTTTCAAAGGAGCTGGTTAAGATTTAAAAAGGTCACTTGATAATGTATTGTCATGGCCAAACTTGGCATAGGATGAGAAAAATGCTTCTCGTTTAACTTGTGGTTAAACTGAAGGTGTGCAGGTTCCAGGAGGAGCATCCCTCAGCTCCCCCAAAACTCCCCAAAATAAGGGCTGTGACCAGCTCCAAAGACTGTTCCCTAAATAGTTGCAGTGTCCAGGCAGGCAGACCCCAGGAATGGCTGGCAAAGGCCTCACTGTGCAGCCCTGAGCCTTTTCCAGGAGCCTGGAAACTCAATTAGTATTTAATGTCCCCACGTCCCCAGCTCCGAGTGCTCTGCCTAATGAAGAGATTCATCCTGGGACTGCTGGGCTACCCAGGCTTCCACTCAGGACCAAAGTGCTGCCTTCCTGGGCCAGGAGTGACACAAATGGCAGTGATTTGGTGTCATTTTAAATTGTGTGTGTTCTCTGAGGGTTTTTTGACGGTGGAATGAAGAGGGGGGAAAAGGGGATTTTTGCCCACAGGACGTAAGAGGGAAGAGCAGAAAATAATGCTCCCACATTTAATGCCTTTCCACAGAGGTGATATTCCAGAAATTCACACTCCATGTTCTGGCAAGTGTGTGTCTGCCTGAATTTAGGCCCCTAGAGGTGCAGTAAACACGCTGTGAGGACAGAAAACCACTTCAGATTGTTGAAGGAGAGGCCAGGTGGACCCACGGCAGAGGGGAGCCAAGGGACAGTGTCTAAGGAAAATCATGAAATGGTTTGGGTGGGAAGGACACTTAAAGTTCATCCAGTGCCACCCCTGCCACGGGCAAGGACACCTTCCACAATCCCAGGTTGCTCCAAGTCCTGTCCAACCTGGCCTTGGACACTTCGAGGGATCCAAGAGCAGCCACAGCTTCTCTAGGCACCCTGTGCCAGGGCCTCTCTTGGATGAATAATATCAAAATTTTAAAGCTTATCAAAAGCAAAGTCAAGGACGTTGGCATGAGGAGAAAGAAACACAGCTAAGATGAAAACTACATTTGTGAGAGGAAAAATTCAGTAGTACCTGAAGGCAGTTAAATATTCCGTGTCTCCCATGGGCGGATCCAGGCCACCAGTAAATGCCATGTTAACATTGAAACCAACTCCTGCTCCTGTGCCAACCTGGAAAAGAGAAATGGGACTCTTGATTAGCAAATTCTGGCAACACATCTTTGTTGTTTTGATGTTCTCCCAGTTGAATTTGGACTTGGATTCATTAGTGAGGTCAATTAGCCCCTGGTCCCCAAAACCAGAGGGAAAATAAAGCTCCTCCATGCTCAGGTCTTTACGGGAGCTGAGGCCCAGTGGTGTTTGACTGCTGCACACCCAAAAAAAACACCCCATCATCCACTGCACGCTCTTGATTTTTTTGCAGCAAAGTGTGCTGCATGTAATACCTTTCCATAATTCATTTTTAGCTTGATTCAGGAGCTTATTTTATATTTCACTACAGTTCCAGCCAGGGGATTTTAATCAGAGTGAGCTCCCCCTCTGCTGGAGAAAAATAGGATTCACAGAGAAGGGATTTTGGCTGCTTGAGAGACACGTGGGTGGGAGATGTAAATACATCCCTCTCCTTGCTTGTACTGCAAATGTCCCCATCTGCCCTGCCTGCAACTACCTGAGAGAGGGGAAAAGTGAAAAATAAACCAGGGTTTTTTGGATTTTTTTGCCAAGAAGGTCTTTGCATATGAAAAAAAAAAAAAGAATTAACAAGTGAAAATTAATGTGTTGCACAGCTGGATAAAACTGCATGGCTTTTATTGCACATTACTTCTCTTACTGGTGCAATTATTCTTGCTAGAAAAATACAGGGGTGGGTGCTCATCGACCCGTGGTGGGTTGTTTATCTATTGTTGGCTTAAATCAAACTTGTTTTGCACCCTTTCTTTTATTTGGTCTAAATGACACATCTAAAAATTACTCTTTTTGTAAACCAGATTGCTGAAAAGCAGGAATTAAGCCTGACACAAAGGGCTGCTGTTCACTCACTACAACAGGGTGATGGAGCAGCATCACCTCACATTTAAGTTTCATTAGAGGTTGAAATGGAAACACTCTTTTCTCAATCAGAAAATACAAAACTGACAGGGGAAGAAGTTTTCAGATGTCACCAGGAGAGTCTCAGAGCACTCTAAGTACTCCATAAAATTTCCCTTTGCTAAATCACTCTGAAGGACCGTATTTCCTGCCAGCCCAGAGGAGAACATGGATCTATCCATCCAGAGCTCAGCTCTCAGCTTCACTGGCCCAGCCCTCCTGCTGCAGACTCTTGAGGACACCACCAGGAAAGGGGGATTTGCTCCAGCAGCATCTGCGACCAGCCCTCAAATCCCACAAATTTGGGGTGGAGGTGCAGCCTTGGTGGTGGTGAGCAATGGCTGGGCAGGGCAAGGAGAAAGAAGGGGAGGTGGAGATGGGCCAGGAGAAGGGGAGATGGAGAAGGGGAGATGGAGAAGGGGAGATGGAGAAGGGGAGATGGAGAAGGGGAGATGGAGAAGGAAAGGCAGACAGCCTCCATGACTGTACCAGGAAAACCGAGCGTGGGTGGTGCAGCCATGGACAATCTGTTCCTTCTGTATCTAAGAAACAACTTCTGCCAAGGAAGGAGAAATCCTGAACAGAACAGGGAGTGCTGGGACAGCTGGCAGAGGGCTCCTCTGGAGCAGGTTGTCCCACAAGGGTTGGAGAGCTTAACTGCAGTGACTCATTTGCTGCCATCCCACCAGCTCCAGCTGGGACACGGTGCCCGCGGCTGTTGGATCACACAGACCTGGAGTCTCCTTGGAATACAAACCCCAGAGGAGCTCTGGCAGGAGCTCCTGTGAGTGCCAGGATTCTGGGATCCATGTGCTCACCTCATCTGGAGCACCACTGCCTGGGAAGAAGTTGCCATCGTCGTAGCGATGTAGTGAGATGTAAAGGACGTTGGGGTCGTTGTAGAAGGCCTGCTGAGTACCATTCCCGTGGTGGACATCCTGCAGGGACAGGGATCACAGCAGGGAGGTTAATCCTTTAGTAAAAACATGGATTAAAGGCATCAGTTTGGGATTTGGGGAGGTTTTCCTTGCTGTTGAGCTTTGTTTTCTCCAACCTGGCTGAAGCAGTTTATGGGGAATGGGAATAACCCGTTTTGCACACCTAGTTTGAAATTATACACCTTATTTAACACATGGGATAAACCCAATCCCAAATGTCTGTCAAACTGAGGGCTCATTTACCTGGATGGAAAGAACTAGATCCACCAATCTTGGGGGATGGAGATACTGGGATATTTGTTACCCCACGTCTACATTTTTAGTCAGTCTGTGGGGTGACCACTGATACAAAAAAAGCTTTGTTGGATCCAGGTTAAATAACACAACCCATGAGAGCTCCCCTATTGAGCTGCTGTGTAGTGCACAGACACAACTTGTGACAGGACAGGTATCCAAAATTCCCTGACATGAAAACAGGAGGGAAGTGAGGGAAAAAGCATCCATCCAGTAGGTCCAAAAGACAAATAAACACATTTTCACTTCTGGGTTTAACCCGTGGGTGATTTGTGGCAACAGAACCAAAACTTTTGGCTGATACCCAGTCACTCCAATGCCTTCCCACTCACATAAAATCTATTAAAAAATAAACATCTATACATTGCCACAGTAGAATCCCAAAGAAGCCCTTTCTTTTTACTGGAAAATTATGGTCCCTTTAAGAATTTCTTTCTCAAATTAGAACACTTTTATTCAACTAAAGCCCCAAATTTTGGCTTGCAGGCAACAGGGAAGAAGTTTTTCACTGACTTACAGAGCTTGCCCTTGCAAGAAGAAACCCACCCAAAATAGTTGCCACCTGCTCTCCCAAAGGGAAAGAAGGGGCATTTACTCACCCAGTCCACGATGAGGATTTTGCTCACGTTGAGTCTTTGCTGGAGTAGCTTGGCTGCAATTGCCACGGAGTTAAAATAGCAGAAACCCCTGGAGAGGGGAGAAAAGAGGAAAAGAGAGATGTTAATTACAACATGTGGTCCCAATGCATCCATCACCTAGATGGAACACAGGAGGAAGGAGTTTCTCCTGCTCTCACTCTTCTTTCCTCCCTGGAAACATGGAAAGGCTTGTGTCGGGAGGGACCTTGAAGCTCATTTTGTTCCGTGGGCAGGGACACCTTCCACTAGATCCATTTCCCATTGGAAGTGCTGTATTCCAGCAGCAGGCTCTAGGGAAACAGGGAATGTCCCACACTTGCCCAAACCCACTGCTGATCCTTGCTAGAAAATACCTCCCCCCGAAAGCACTAAGCAGGTTCTTACCCTGCTCCAGAGAATCTGGGGAGCTTTGAACACCACACATCTCACCTAGCAATAATCAGAAATTCCATAGTGATAACCTAACAGAATTCCTTTGGAATTTCAAGCTGTGGATCCCCTGTCAAAGGAGCCCTGGATGAAGTCAATGAACCCCATACTCACATGGGTGTGCTCTCCTCCGCGTGGTGACCCGGGGGCCGGACAACAGCAAATCCATTCTGCACACAAAAAAGGAGGAAAGGAAAAGGTCAGAGGGACGAAGATGGATGCAGGGGCTGCAGCCAGAAGCCTTAGTCCCACTAGGGAACTCTGGAGTTGTTCTTGATGGTTTCCTCACAAAGTCGTAGCAGTGGATGATGCTTTCCCTCCTTGTGGAGGGGGAAGCTGGAGTTGCTGCATGGCAGAGTCCTGAGCAGAGCCCTGCACAGAGTACAGCTGAGGGCTGTTTTCATACCTTCAGCTCCCCTGTGGCCACTTTGAAGACCAGCTCGATGACACAGCCCACGGCCAGGCGAGCGGCGCCGGACGAGTGCACCTCGTTCCAAATGGTGTCACTGTCGACCTGAGGGGAACACACAGCAACCAGGTCAGGAGCAGGGAGGGCAGCCAGGAATCAAGAGACCCCTGTCTTATAAAGACATCACTCACACGGGGTGAGGGGACAAGGGGAATGGCTTTAAACTGAAAGGAAGGGGATATATTTCAGATATTGGGAAGGAATTGTTGTCTGTGAGGGTGCAGAGGTCCTGCACAGGGTGCCCAGAGAAGCTGTGGAATCCCTGGAAGTGTCCAACGCCAGGCTGGAGCATCCTGGGCTAATGGAAGGTGCCCCTTCCCATGGCAGGGGATGGACTGAAATGGTCTTTAAGGTCCTTTCCAAGCCAAACCATTCCACGATTCTGTGACTCTGTGACCACGGAACCAGCATTTAACTGCTGCAGGAAACTGATCCCAGACAAAATAAAAAAGGTTCATGAAATAATTCAATGAGTCTCTAAAATAATAATAAAAAAACACCTCTAAAATAAAAAAATCCACAATAAAGAGGGATGTTTAGTCTGGGGCATTTAAAAGACAACTGCCCAGGAGTGACAGCAGCTTCCCTGGGGAACCACAAGCTCACCCATCCTGACAACAGACCTTCAGCATCCCATGCTGAGTACACAGACTTGCTCTAAAGATTCGACAGAACCATGTAACCCCCCCTGAAAATGTGGAAAGAGGCCACAGGCCAGGCAAAGCACCCTGCAGGCATGCCTGTGTTGCTGTTATTCCAGATCATGTCACCAGATAAATGGGACATTCCTCCCCGGGAAGGACCACCAGCTATTTTTCACATATTACTCTGCCCTGAGTGTATTTATGGAAACAATGGCAAAAGGCAGATATGGGAGAAGAAAGACATCATTGGTTGTGCCTGACTCACTAAGTAGTGAGGAGACACAAGTGGCCTCACAGAGGACTTGATCCACCTCCTTCCCAGCCATGCTGAAGCCATGACTGGAAATTATTCCAGCTCTGTGATCATGGATGGTTTCTGGTAGTATCCACCCCAAGGATGCTTTGGAAGCTACAATAAACTAGGAAAGCACTTGGAGAACACAAAAAAGCCTCTGGGGAAATCCACTGCATTGTGGCAGAGCCCTGCAGTGACTATTTGTGGCCTCAGGGCTCCTCTGGACCCCTGTAAGTTCAGGCAGTAACATGGGTACAACAGCAGGATGGAGTCTTGAGTTACACACAACAGCTCCAGGAATCCTGGATCAGGACTGCACACATGCAGAAGATGGGACTGACCTGACCAGGTCTCTTCAAAAGCCCCTAAAGAGGTGGGAAGAAGCCCAAGCTACTTCTCCTCCCCACTGGCCAGTGCACTGGTGCTCTGTGAGGGTCCATTTTCAGCCTCCTGTCACTGGATCTGACCAGGCATGAGAGTAACAACCCCATCTTTGGGCATATCTAACCCATCTTTGAGCAACCCCAACCCATTTTTTTTGGTCTTTGGAAGAAAATACCTCAGAATACCAGCAGGGAAGAGCTTCCCTTCCTGCCCAGACACAGCAACTTCAGGGCTCCTTCCTTGGGCCCTCTTCATTCCCTGGGAGGCACCAGAGGAATGGAAATACAAAATACCCAAATTCACATGTCCTAAGGGGCCAACAGACCCTCAGATGGCTGCTGGGACCAGTTTTTCCCATAAAACAGACAGGATTCTTCAGTGCCAGAGCACTGCCACATTCAGCCCTGCCAGGAGGATTCCAGGAAGAATGTCCAAAATGAAACCCAAGGAGTTTTTCCTTCCTCATAATAAAAATTATAATTTCCTTACAATTATTTCCTCCTTTAAGGAAAACGCGAGATTTTTTTATTAATATCCACAATGAGACTCCTACTCACACTATAAATTCCTCCTACTCACACTGCAAACTTTCCTATCCACTAATGTGCAGCTATCTCAGAATTAAATGAACACCTTACAAAAGACTTAATTATTCTATCATTTAATTTAGCTGAAAAACTACACAGGTAAGAAATCACGTACCAGGACAGGTAGACACAGGTTGTACCAGAGCTCCAGATCCTGCAAAGTGAAGGAGTTCTCCTCTTCCCTCACAGAGGAAGACACCCCACTGTGTCTCCTCCTGTTCTCAATTAAATAATCCTCACATGCTGTTCCCCTGACTTGCTAATTAGTTCCTCCTCATTTCCATTCCACGGAAGTCCTTTCCGTGCTCTTTGCTCTGCAAGAACTTACTTTGTTTGCACAGTTAGAATTGTTGATATGCTCCAATCAAAGTCCTTGCATCCAAAAATAGAATCACCTGCTCTGGAGAAGATCAACAACACAAACACCTCTGGAGTTTTTAGAACACATGCAGAAAAATGATGCAGATCTTCAGATATTTTTAGAATGTGCGCAGCAAAACACTACACGGGAAAGAAAATAAAATTATCAACTATCCTAAAATGGAGCCTTTGAGTGTTTTGAAGAGTCTGGATGCAAGTGTGCTGGGATGGTCTTGCAGGTTTTCAAAGCCTAAACTCCTTTCTCCCAAAACCTTCTTCTAATTATCCTGGATTAGGGAAGGTTCGGTGTGGGGAAGTCAGACATTGAAAAAGGGGTGTGAGCTGCAGAAGAGCAAAGCTGAGCAAAATTCCCAAGTGATCAGCAGAAATAAATGAGTGATGTTTCACTCAGATCTCCCATCTGTTGATTTCAGTGCTTCTGTGCTTTCTTTCTTCCTCTCCTGCTAGGACCAGAAGGCTGCAGAAGTGAGGAGGCTTGTCAGCCACAGGAAGGCTTCTTGGGATAAACCGAGGAGGAAAAAGAGTTTCCAAGCACCTGGGAACAAATTCACCCTTTCTCTCAATTTCAAATCATTGAGACTGAGTTTTTAATTTAAAGAGAGAGTCTGAAAGGTGTTATGAGATGGAGGGATTTGCTCTGAACTGTTTTCCTGCTGCTTCACTCCACGAGCTCCGGGAGTGTTTGGACAACGCTCTCAGGGATGCAGAAGGTGGGACTGTTGGGGTGTTTGTGCAGGGCCAGGGGTTGGATCAATGAGCCTTGTGGCTGCTTTCAACTCTGGATGTTCTGTGATTCACTCTCTTGTCTGTCTTTTGTCTTGCTCTTTGTTGAGGACAACTCATGCCTGCCCAAGCTCCATCCTCTGTCCTGAGGCAAAACAGCTCTCCAGGGGCTTCTCCCCCTCAGAACTGCCCTGCAACCCCCTCCACACCCATCCTTCCTTTTCATCTACACAACATCCCCAAAGGAAGAGAGCCACTTGATTGCTTGCAGGAAAAGAACCTGGTTTCAAAGCTTTCCAGCCCATAATTTCACACAACACACTCAGCTCCTGAGTTCCAATCATCAGCCATTATTCTGCTTTATCCTGCTCCAGTATAAATCCAAAGGAGGACCTGTCCCACATTATTCTACCAATTTTTTGAATTTTTTTGCTTTCCTTTTGACTTTGAGACATCATGTTTGCCCTCTGAAAAATATGTGGTAAGCAATGGGGAATGGCTTCCCACTGAGAGAGGGCAGGGTGATGTGGGATACTGGGAAGGAATTCTTCCCTGTGAGAGTGGGGAGGCCCAGGCACAGGTTTTGCTGACAGGACTGCTAAAACACTGCACCAAAGTCAGCAAATATTCAATATTAAGGGTCTGTGGAGACAACCAAGCAGCAAGCACCATCTTTATTGGGAGCATATCAGGAATACCAGCACTGAGGCGCTTCCTGCCCTGATTTGGGATTTAATGCAAGACTTCTGGGCCCGTGCTAGGCTCAGACACTGTCTCTACTTGTTACCATTCAGTCTTCATTTGCAAATGATAATTTTTTTTGCTTTGAATGGCATGCCTGACTGCAGGGCAGAGTAAATCCAAACCTTTTAAGCTCTGGCCAAAAATTTGCCATGAATTAGGCGACTGCAGCATATTTACAATACAAAATAAAATATCTCCATGAGTGGCGGTACGAATAAACGATGATTATTCTCTTTCTTTTTTTTTTTCTGATGGGATAATTTTCAAAGCAGCGATTTTGCAAAGACTCAGGAAGAAAACAATTTTGTTTCATTTCCATAACAGAATCCAGACCTTGAAAATTCAACCTCATGAGCTACAATTATGCAGCAGAACTACCACTGTGAATTTTCAAACACAATGCCTTTTATTGTCTCTTCTCATTCTTTTCCCCTTCCTGTTCGCCACAATTTTCTGTCCTGTCACCCTCCACAGAAACTCTGGAGCAGAAAGTCTGACTTGAAAGGGAAACTTTTAAGCTTTCAGGCTTCAAAGGAAAACAAGAAAACCTTCAAAACAAGGTATCTGGGGTTTGGGGTTTTTTCAGCTTTATGGGAACAAACAACAGCAAAAAGCCTGATTATATGTAAATTTGACAGCTGAAAAGTAATGCTCAGCTTTTCCATGAGGGATGGAGGGGTATTTTAGCCACCTCCTGGACAATCCACGTGGATTATCCTGGAGCTGGAGAATAAAAGATGCCAAATGCTGTTTCATTCCAGGGCAGCGATGCAGCAAACTTGCTATTCACAGGAATATGTACATTCCCAAAAATTGTCCTATTTTGTGGCCACGTTTCCCACCTGCTGTGGGAGGCAGGAAGCTCTGGAGCCCCAAGACAGAGGATGAACAGCTCCACAGCACAAGCATGTCCTGCTTTCCACAGAGGAAAAAAAAGCACTTTGGGATGCAAGGGCTGCTTCCAAACACAGCAAACCCTTCACTGTTAAACATCCCTGCCTGGGAAATGAGGTTTTTTTCCTCCTAAACATGCCTCTGAGTGTCACACACTCCTGGGCTCTCCAGAACAGCTCTGAAATCCTCATGCTGCTTTTGAAGAATGGCACGTGAGGCTGAGGCACCCCCTGCCCCAGGCAGCCCCTGCTCACGGGCAGCATCTGGCTGCAATTACCCGCCCGACGGAATGTGAAGCAGCAATTTTTGGTACTGAGGGGACCAGGAGAGAACAAACAGGACATTATTTACACATTAAAGGGAGTTACTCACCCCGACACCACCGCAAGGCAGCCTGACAAACATCGACGTTAGGGAACCTGTGGGGGGACAAGAAATGCTCTCCCTGAGTCAAGAAGTCAGAGGTCACCAGGTTCTGGGGCCAATTTTGTGGCAATTCTGCAATCTTTCTGAGCACAGAAACACAGACTGTGGGTTTTCTTCCCATTTTCAGCCAGCCCTGTTACAACTCACACACACACACACACACACACACACACACACACTGTGCACACTTGGGCTCCTGCAAAAGCTCTCTATAAATCACTCGGTTTTCAGAAAGGTTTGGGAGTTGTCTGATGTTTCAAGACTATGCATGAGGAAGATGCCACCAACAATCACTCAGCATGTCTTCTCAGATGAGCACTTTAACCCCTTCCCACTGAGGGAGGACAGGAAATCACAAAAACACCCCAATTATCACTCATCTGCAGTTACTGGATGACTTTAGAGAGCATGGGCTTCATAAAAGAGGAAGACAGAAAAATAAACCAGTGGCAAGCAAAGAAAAAACATGTGTTTTGACTGAAATAGCAAAACTAACAAGGAAAACTTGAGAAAAATGGAGAAAACCATCTGCAGGGCTAATTTTGGATCTCTAGGAAATGTAACATTGCTTTCTGGGCTCCTGTGTAAGCAAATTATCCTCCATTCAAAATTCCATGGGGCCCTGAGCAACCTGGTCTGGTGGAAGGTGCTCCTGCCCACAGCAGGGGGTGGAATGGGATGGGCTTCAAGATCCATTCCCACCCAAACCATTTGAGATTCTGTTATTGAAAGAGGAGTTCATGCATCTGGACTCATCTGAGCTCAAACTGAGATGCCCTCTTTGATTAGATCCACATGGAAGTTCTTAGATCATCCTGTCTCAGACCTTCTGTCACATCTCTCACTGCTAATCCACCCATTATTTCCGTATTTATCATCTTGACAACAATTTATGATTGTTCCCCACAAATTAAAGGAGCCTTATTTGCCAAAGTTGCAACTTGTCCAATAGGTTCCAAGTATTTTTTTCCACTGTCCAGAGAGGGATGGGTATTTTGTATCCTTGACAGGACAAGGAGGAACGGCTTTAAACTAAAAGAGGGTGGGGTTAGATGGGATACTGGGAAGGAGTTCCTCCCTGGGAGGGTGGGCAGGCCCTGGCACAGGGTGCCCAGAGAAGCTGTGGCTGCCCCTGGATCCCTGGAAGTGTCCAAGGCCAGGTTGGACATTGGGGCTTGGAGCAGCCTGGGACAGTGGAAGGTGTCCCTGCCCATGGCAGGGGGTGGGACTGGATGAACTTGAAGGTCTCTTCCCACCCAAACCGTTTTGGGATTCTGTGATTCCATGAAGGCACATCCCCCTTTTCATTTGCAGAAACTTAACAAGAAACATCCTGTGTCCTGAAAAGCCTTTTCCCTTTCAGGCTGAGGTTTCTCAGGCTTTTTTCTTCCTCACAGAGGTATCAAAGGCAAACAGTTTACACGGAGTCATCAGCCCTAACAAACTCCCATCTGCATCCCTAAACCTCACACAAAGCTTTGCCCTCAGCCTTCAAACCTGTACTAAACCCACCCTCCAACTGCTTCAAAGAACCCCACCAAGTTGGTTTGTAAATTCAAAAGCCTTTTAAACCCGCAATGGGAGAGAATGGCTGAAGGAGGGGTTTCTTACAGGCATGTTCCCCACATGGAGCTTCTCCCTGATATCCTCACTCAGGTCCTGCCCTGTGGAAGCCATCAGGAGAGAAGCGGGTCATGTGGGCTGGCAGCCAGTGCCACTGTCAGCCTCTCCAGGCTAAAATGGTGCCAAGTGGGCTTAGGAAACCAGGTCTAAGCTCAATGAAGAGCTACTGGACATCCCCTTCTACTGGAGACCCTTGGGGACCTGACCTCCTGCAGCTCCAGGGCTGTTCTGCCAAGTTCTATCCCAACAGGGAATGTTCTGTACTGGAAAGCCCTCAGGTGTTAGAATTTCTCTTCCCTATAGGCTTAAACTCGATCTCTGCAAACACTTTAAAACAAGTGATTAAAGCCATGGAGGGCACAGAACCACAGGAGGCAGAGCATGGACTGCTGCCCCCACAGGTTCTCTACAGAAACCATCAGGAATGGTTCAGTAATTTGGGTGTCCCCCCAAAAATGCTATCCAAATAAACTGTATCTCCAAAGGTATCTGTGGAATTGTTGAGACTGATAG